>CAXHTJ010000011.1:5263874-5511795 GCA_964019445.1 Populus tremula
CCCTGGCCCAATACCATTATTTAATCCCTCATAGGTCCTACACATGACAGAATAATCCTCCCAACTCATGCCTTGGAACCTTGCTCTCTTGCCTTGGAACCTTGCTCTAATGAACCTTGCTCTCTTGCCTTGGAACCTTGCTCTCTTGTCTTGGAACCTTGCTTTCAATGCATCACAATAATAGTCGATGCAATGTATCTCATCTTCATACAGTAGGCGGACCCCACACTCGTGTACTTGACAAAGATCCAATGGTAAGAGATTGCCATTAATATCTTCTAGTTGGAATTCAACTGAGACCTCATTGTATTCACCAAACATATCATCTTCTTTAGCAACCAGGCAGGGATAAAATCCCACGAGTATGTGATGTGAGTCAATGTGCTTCTCATCATACCAACCATGGAGATAGCAATATAGATCATGGTTATCACCGTGCTCATTGCTGAAGTGATATGTGCATTTAACTTGCAAACTATGGCCAAAAGAATGAAATGCAATGACAGCGCAAAGAGAGAAACCCAAGAACTTGCTATTAGCCCAATGTGAAGGCAGCTGGCATGTTACTGTAGATCCCCAACTTCGATGGCTAAGCCACTGCGGAGAGACACCTCCAGGGAGGCAGAAACTACATGCCCCTTTTGGAACATCGGTTAGCTGCTAACACAATTCAAATAGCATCTTTTTAAAATGAAATGTGGCAAATAGAGAAAAAAAAAGTTGTATATCAGAGATTTGAGAAACAGACCTGATAGAGCATTTTGGTATAAAGTTGAAATTTCATTAATGAGTACGGCAAGATTTGATTGCTCCTACACAAGCTCAAGCAATTAGTGAAAATGAATTCAAAAATGTTCCCCTTAAGCTGAAGCAATTTCATCCAACTTTGATAGCTTGATTCTAGATAATTCAACCTCTGGCAATTGTCTGCATCCAACTTTGATAGCTGTGGTGGAAGCTCCGGTAATGATTCAAGTCTCTTGCAATTCCTTAATCCTAGATATTGCAACTCCAAGAGTTTATTGATGCTTATAGGTATAGTCTTAAAATCGTTTCCACTTAGATCTAACAATTCCAGTGACAATAGACAACCAAGACTGTCTGGCACTACCGATAAATGGCAACCATCTAGATTTAGCTTACGCAAACAACCTAAATCCACGCATCTCTTGGGCAATTGCAAGTCAACAATACATTCAATGTCTTTCAGATATTGGCAGTTTCCAACTTCCAAGCAGGCAAGTCCCTTGAGATTTCCAATCGGTGAAGGCAGCTTTGTTATGCGTGTCTGTTCTAAATAGAGATATCTCAAACAATCCATCGGCTCCAAAACTTCTGGAAAATTCCTAAATTGGAGGCAACCTGAGAGATTAAGCCTCTGCAGTTTTCTCAACTTGCAGATGCTGCTTGGAAGAATCTCAAATTGTTTGCAGTTTCGCAGGTGCAATTCATGAAGTTCACACAAACATTCAATTAAAGAGGGAATCTCTCGTATTGTTGTCCCATTTAAATACAGCTTCTTTATATTATTTGAAACCTTTGGAAACTCCGTGATACTTGAGCAACCGGAAAGATCTAAATAAATTAGTTCCCTTAGATCACCAATTGAAGATGGCAGTTCTTCTATTGCAGTTCCATTCAAGTACAAGTATCTAATATTCCTCGAAAAGTCAAGAACCCTGCTGATAGATGAGCAGCCAGAGATGTCGACAATTAGAAGAGATTTCAACAAATATATGTTTTCTGGAATACTCACCAGGAGTTTGCAGTTCTTCAAATTCAACGCAACAAGTCCACTTTGTTCCCCAATTGATTGGGGAAGCTCTTCAACAGCAGTCTCATTTAAATTTAAATATGTCAGTTTCCCTGCAGTCTCTGGGCACTTCTTGAGATTTGAACAACCAGAAAGGTTAAGACTCTTCAGACATCTTGAATTAATTCTACTGGGAAGATTGATTAGGCTTGTGCAGCCTCTCAAATCTAAATCATTAAGCTTGTCCAGATGCTGTATAGATAAAGGAACCTTAACCAAACTTGTACAGAATTGAAGATTCAGTCTCTCAAGGTTTCTGGACTTTGAAAGGTCTGGCAGGGAAGTTATGTGCTCACAATTGCTGAGGTTGACATCTTTTAAATTGACGAGATTCTGAAGCAAAATGAAATCAACAGAAAGAAATTACAGTTCATACCACACTTAATTTCAAAGCAAGAACTACGCATGCATAGATTTCTTTTAAAATACCTGGTCTCCTCTCCACAGTTGCTTAACCTTGCTAGATGATAGGTTAAGTTCAACAAGGTTCTGTGGATGAAAATCGCGAGGCAAAGATGTCAAAGGGTATCCATCCCAATGGAGATACCTCAACTCTTCAGAAAGAGACTCGAGGCCATGAGGAAGGTGCACTCTGCATTTATCTCCAGTTTCAGAATTATAAATTTTTAGCAGTCTAAGTTTATACATCCTTGCGAAGGCTGTAGAACTCAACTCAATTTCTCTTATTTTTGAAACATCCAAGAATATCCCTTCAACTTTTCCAGTTCCCTGAAAACCAGTGAAGGTGAAAGCAAGTTTGAAGTAAGATTTTAAACTTACTAGTAAAACCATATTGCATTGCATATGAAAAGGAAAACTTTAGTGTATATGAATCTCACCAGGTCAAAACTTTAGGACTCCACAATCTGCTCTGTCTTCCTAGCTCGTCAGAGATTCTTTTCGAACAACTTCATGGGCCATTTCTTGCAAAGATCATGCATTTCAACCTTGTCATCTGAAATTTTAATGAGACACCTGTCAAAAACACTAAATCCAATATCTGTTTTGAAACCGCAGCCATCTAGTATCCGCTTTACAAAATCAACTCGATGCCCTCTAAAGAAACATGCAATGTCAAGAAATATACTCTTCTCTTCACTATCAAGTGCTTCATAACTTATTCTCAACACACTATGAACTTTTTGCCGTGTTAGTTTTTCATCCTTGTTCAATGCACTTTCCCATTCTTTTGTCGTTCTGCCAAATAGAAACGACCCTAAGACTTTAAGAGCTAATGGATTCCCTTTAGCGTAATTTATTGCCCTCACAGACAGCTCCATATAATTGTATGGGAGCTGGTTATCCTTAAATGCATGCAAACTAAAGAGATGAAGGGCTTCCCGGTAATTCAGTCCCTCAACCTCAAATATTTTGTCTGCATATTTCTTAAGGACCTGTTTATCTCTAGATGTTAGGATAATTCTACTTCCTGGACCAAAATCACATCCTCCATGTAACATTTCAATTTGATCTACATCATTCACATCATCGAAAACAATCAGAATCTTTTTACGGCAGATCCTGTCTTTTGTTAAATAATATTTATGTTGTCTTATTTATTAAGGGTAGAATAGTACTTTCAGTTTAACCTATATATACTTTATTTGTAATTAGGTTAAGTTAATGCATTCATAATATACAGATTATTCAGAATTCTAGCCTCCTTTTTGTGTTTGATCTCAATAACTTTAACATGGTATCAGAGCTGATTTTATGAAACGAAGCTTAATCCCAAATACAGCTTCGCGGATCCAACTTCTGCAAAGGTTAATTTTTTTTTTGAGTGATATTTTGTCTTCCGCTTCTGCAAAATTAGGTATTTCGACAGTCTCTGCAATTATTTTGGTATTTCGACAGTTTCTGCAATTATTTTGGTATTTCGTCTTCCCTTCAGCTTCTGCAATTTGGTATCTGCGTTCAGTTTTTGCAAATTTGTTTTGTGTTTTGGGAGTAATCGTATAATTTCGAGAAGATATTTGTTTAGTTTCTGCAATTGAGTATTTTGTCTTCCGCTGCTTTTGCATTCTGGTTATCTGTGATTGTTGATTATGGCTACTGAAAGAGATGATTCGCTTCAGTCTGTGAGTGTGAGGTTGGATGGGAAGAACTATTCATATTGGAGTTATGTAATGAGAAATTTCCTTAAGGGTAAGAAGATGTGGGGGTATGTTAGTGGAACTTATGTGATACCTAAGAATATTGAGGAGGGGGATGCTGGTTTGATAGATACATGGGAAGCAAATAATGCAAAGATCATTACTTGGATCAACAATTCTGTTGAGCATTCAATAGGTACGCAGTTGGCGAAATATGAGACAGCAAAAGAGGTTTGGGATCATCTGCAAAGGTTATTCACACAATCAAATTTTGCAAAACAGTATCAATTAGAGAATGACATACGAGCTCTTCATCAGAAGAATATGAGTATTCAAGAGTTTTATTCTGCTATGACAGATCTTTGGGATCAATTGGCTCTTACAGAATCGACAGAATTAAAGGCATGTGGTGCCTATATTGAGCGTAGAGAGCAGCAAAGATTGGTACAGTTTTTAACAGCACTTCGCAGTGATTTCGAAGGACTTAGAGGTTCAATTCTGCATCGTTCTCCACTGCCTTCTGTTGACTCTGTTGTCAGTGAGTTATTGGCTGAAGAAATACGTTTTCAGTCTTATTCTGAAAAAGGAATTCTTTCTGCTTCAAATCCTTCTGTACTAGCAGTACCTTCTAGGTCATTCTCTAATCATCAGAATAAGTCTCACACAAGGGTTGGCTTCGATGAGTGCAGCTTCTGTAAGCAGAAAGGTCATTGGAAGGCTCAGTGTCCTAAGTTGAGACATCAGAATCAAGCTTGGAAGCCTGGCAATCAGTCACAATCTAATGCTCATAGACCACCTCAGGGTTATAAACCACAACACCACAATACTGCAGCAGTAGCTTCCTCGAGTTCTATTACCGATCCTAATATTTTGGCTGAGCAATTTCAGAAGTTTCTCTCCTTGCAGCCACAAGCAATGTCCGCTTCTTCTTCCATAGGTCAGTTGCCTCATAGTTCCTCAGGTATGTCACATTCTGAATGGGTCTTGGATTCTGGTGCTTCTCATCATATGTCTCCAGATTCCTCATCTTTTACCTCTGTATCCCCTTTGTCCTCCATTCCTGTTATGACTGCTGATGGCACTCAAATGCCCTTAGCAGGTGTTGGTTCTGTTGTCACACCTCACATGTCTCTCCCTAATGTTTATCTTATTCCACAACTCAAATTGAATCTTGCGTCTGTTGGTCAAATATGTGATTCTGGTGATTATTTAGTCATGTTTTCTGGTTCCTTTTGTTGTATACAGGATCTGCAGTCTCAGAAGCTGATTGGGACAGGCCGTAGGGAGAATGGACTATATATTTTGGATGAGTTAAAAGTGCCAGTTGCTGCTGCTGCCGCTGCTGCTACTACAGTTGATTTGTCTTCCTTTCGTTTGAGTATTTCATCTTCTAGTTTTTATTTATGGCATTCCCGTCTAGGTCATGTTTCGTCTTCTCGTTTGAGATTTTTGGCATCCACAGGAGCTTTAGGAAATTTGAAAACTTGTGACATTTCTGATTGTAGTGGATGTAAATTGGCAAAATTTTCCGCCTTACCTTTTAATCGAAGTATTTCTGTTTCTTCTTCACCATTTGATTTGATTCATTCTGATGTATGGGGACCTTCTCCTGTTGCCACAAAAGGAGGGTCTCGATATTATGTCTCTTTTATTGATGATCATACTCGTTATTGTTGGTTTATTTAATGAAACATCGTTCTGAATTCTTTGAGATATATGCAGCTTTTCGAGCTCTTATCAAAACTCAATATTCTACTGTGATCAAATGCTTTAGGTGTGATTTAGGTGGGGAATACACTTCTAATAAATTTTGCCAATTGCTTGCCCTAGATGGAACCATCCACCAAACTTCATGTACAGATACTCCTGAGCAAAATGGTGTTGCTGAAAGAAAACATAGGCACATTGTCGAAACTGCTCGTTCTCTCTTGTTGTCTGCTTTTGTTCCTAGTGAGTTTTGGGGAGAAGCTGTTCTTACTGCTGTAAGCTTGATTAATACAATTCCATCTTCTCATAGTTCGGGTCTATCTCCTTTTGAAAAGTTATATGGGTATGTCCCTGATTATTCCTCATTTAGAGTCTTTGGTTGTACTTGTTTCGTTCTTCGTCCTCATGTAGAACGAAGTAAGCTATCCTCTCGATCCGCTATTTGTGTCTTTTTGGGCTATGGTGAAGGTAAAAAGGGTTATCGTTGTTTTGATCCAATAACTCAGAAACTTTATGTGTCTCGTCATGTTGTCTTCCTTGAGCATATACCTTTCTTTTCTATTCCATCCACTACTCATAACCTGACTAAATCTGATCTTATTAGTATAGATCCATTTTCTGAGGATTCTGGTAATGATAGCTCTCCCCATGTTCGATCAATTTGTACTCATAACTCTGCAGGTACTGGTACTTTACTCTCTGGCACACCTGAAGCTCCATTCTCATCTACAGCCCCTCAAGCTTCATCTGAGATTGTGGATCCACCTCCACGTCAGTCCATCCGTATTCGTAAGTCCACAAAACTACCAGATTTTGCTTATTCTTGTTATTCTTCATCATTTACTTCCTTTTTAGCCTCTATTCATTGTCTTGTTGAGCCCTCTTCCTATAAAGAGGCAATTCTTGATCCGCTTTGGCAGCAAGCTATGGATGAGGAACTTTCTGCATTGCATAAGACAGATACTTGGGATCTGGTTCCTCTACCTCCTGGTAAGAGTGTTGTTGGTTGTCGTTGGGTGTATAAGATCAAGACTAATTCTGATGGGTCTATTGAGCGATATAAAGCTAGGTTGGTTGTCAAAGGATATTCTCAGCAGTATGGTATGGACTATGAGGAGACATTTGCTCCGGTTGCAAAAATGACTACTATTCGTACTCTTATTGCCATAGCTTCGATTCGCCAATGACATATTTCTCAACTTGATGTTAAAAATGCCTTCTTGAATGGAGATCTTCAAGAAGAAGTTTATATGGCACCCCCTCCTGGTATTTCACATGACTCTGGATATGTTTGTAAGCTTAAGAAAGCATTATATGGTCTCAAACAAGCACCCCGTGCTTGGTTTGAGAAATTCTCTATTGTGATCTCGTCACTTGGCTTTGTTTCTAGCAGTCATGATTCTGCTCTTTTGTTCCTTCTTCATTGCAGATTGCAGATTTCTTTACCAAGGCGCATTCCATATCTCGTTTTCGTTTTCTAGTTGGCAAACTCTCGATGCTTGTAGCTGCCGCATCGTGAGTTTGAGGGGAGATGTTAAATAATATTTATGTTGTCTTATTTATTAAGGGTAGAATAGTACTTTCAGTTTAACCTATATATACTTTATTTGTAATTAGGTTAAGTTAATGCATTCATAATATACAGATTATTCAGAATTCTAGCCTCCTTTTTGTGTTTGATCTCAATAACTTTAACATCTTTAATGAAAGGGTGTCCAATACGTGGAGTGCGAATATGTAGATTTTCTTCCTCTGTTATTTTAGAGAAAAGTTCATCTCGCATACGAAATAATCCTCCATTCTTTTCTGATTCCCTTACATTTGCAAGAAAATAGTGACCTTCATAATCCCTTGCGATCTTGTTGAAAATATCTCCAGCAATGGTTGTCTTACCACTACCACCCATTCCCCAAATTCCTACAAAACAAACCTCCGGTAACTGTGTGCATAATAAGGCTTCGATTTGCTTCATACGTGAATCCATTCCAACCAGGCCCTTCAAATCACTTGAGGATGCATAATTCAATTTCTTCAAAATATGAAGTACAATTTGTTCCACGAGTCTCGACTCAGGCCTGCCAACATGGAGGCGAACAGATATGTCAAATAGTACCCCAAAGAAACACAATCTTTTCTTGAGGTTGGAACTTGTGTGACGGATTCCAATTGCCATACATTATAACACCACATACATGTGAAATCTAATCCCAATCACTTGCAAGTAATTCTTTTTCTAAATTTACAGATGCATGGAAAAACTATACTTTAAACTGCTCATTTGGTAACATTTCGAAGTCACATACCATATTATAAAGCTCAAAACATATGCTTCTGAATCCAAAAATATGATTATCAACTTCAAGAAATTTTAATTGCTATAAATAAATTTTAATTGCTATAATTCCAGAAAAAAAAGGTTGAAGATGAGAATCTATAGTTACCTAGTAACCTGTGAATCCCATCCGGATATATTGGCAGCACTTGTTAAGTCAGCTCTCCACCTTGGAACCTTGTCCATCTTCTGCTTGAAATTTCTTTCAAGCTCAGCAAACGCATTCCCAAAACTCCCTGTCTGTTCGTCAACATCGGACGGGTCCACATGATAGAAAACTGGTAAAACAATCTGCCCATATGCCTTCTTGCATTCAAGTATCTTCACCAGTTCATCCACACACCATGGAGAAGATGCATAGTTTCTTGAGAATATTATCACTGAAATTCTCGATTCTTCAATTGTTCTCAAAAGTGCACCCGTAATTTCTTCTCCTCTTTCAAGCCCATCGTCAATGAAGGTCTTGATTTTCTTACGACACAAAGCATCATAGAGATGGCTGGTAAAATTATTGCGCGTATCCTGGCCTCTAAAACTAAGGAACACATCATACTTCCATTTATGAGCAACAGCAGGTGAAGATTGTTGGTGGGAGGAACCACTGGTGGTGGCTTTAAAACACTCAGAGGGGATAAAACACGAAGTTTTATTACAAAAAACAGAAGCTTAACAATAACAATAAAGCTTTACAATACACACCCTCTCTCTCTCTCTATCTATTGTTTTTCTCTTCTCTCCACACTTATAATAACCTTAGCTTAGATGCTTATTTATACACAAACTCAGTCGGCTCAAAATTCAACCGTCATGGTGTGAAAAATGGTTGGCGGCCAATGGTGTGAATGCGGCTAGGCGGTGGCAGCTGGTGGCTGGCGGCTGGTCGGTGACAGCTGGTGGCCGGTGAGGCGGTGGTTGCCTTCCTTGACCTTCTGGATGTTGAGTTTACTATTCAACAAATCTCCCCCTTAAACTCAATCGAGGGATGTCATGCCTAGCATGTACTTTAATCTGATAAATACTTCTCTTTTCAATGGCTTTGTGAAGATGTCTGCAACTTGATCATTTGTGTTGCAAGATATCAGTTGAACTTCTTCATTCTTCACATGTTCCCGGATAAAGTGATGACGTGTATCAATATGTTTGCTCCTCTCATGATACACTGGATTCTTTGCCAATGCGATTGCTGATCGATTGTCAATATAAATCTCCGTAGGATTTTCTTGAGGAAATCCCAAAAACTTCAGCATATTCCTTAACCATATTGAGTGGCATACGGCTGAGTTGGCAGCTACATATTCAGCTTCACAGCTTGATAACGTGACAATCGATTGCTTCTTGGATGACCATGTGAAAGATGTGTCTCCCATGAAAAAGACAAACCCTGTTGTGCTTTTCCTTTCATCCAAATCTCTACCCCAATCACTATCCGAGTAGCCTACAAGATTAAAGTCTTTACTTGAGGTATAAAACATACCTTCATTCATTGTGCCTTTGATGTAGCGAAGAATTCTCTTGGCTGCATTCAAATGAGACTGGTCTGGTGTCTCCATGTATCTGCTGACGAGTCCGACTCCGTAGAGTATATCTGGTCTGGTACATGTCAAGTACCTTAAGCTTCCTACTAAGCTTTTGAAGTAAGTTGGATCAACATTTCCAACCTTACTCTTCCTCAATTCCACTCCATTCTCAACTGGAGTTGATACCGGATTGCAGCTTTCCATCTTGAACCTTTCAAGAATATCTTTGGCGTAACCGCTTTGGGATACAAAAATCCCTTCTTCCTTCTGCGTTACTTCTAAGCCAAGAAAATGTGACATTAGACCAATGTCAGTCATTTCAAACTCCTGTACCATGCTTGTTTGAAGTCGTCAAACATGGTAGGGTTGTTGCCGGTGAATATCAAATCATCAACATACAGGCACGCAAATAAGATGCTGCCATCTGCTCCTTTCTTCACATATATAGCGTGTTCATATGGACATTTCTCAAATCCATTATCTTGAAAATACCTGTCAATTCTGGTATTCCAAGCACGCGGAGCTTG
The DNA here is from genome assembly GCA_964019445.1 of Populus tremula. NCBI lineage: Eukaryota > Viridiplantae > Streptophyta > Magnoliopsida > Malpighiales > Salicaceae > Populus > Populus tremula. The sequence continues at coordinate 5,273,867 of CAXHTJ010000011.1, forward strand.
CTTCAAACCATAGAGAGCCTTCTTCAACTTGTATACTTTGCCTTCATTTTCAGCATCAATGTATCCAAGTGGTTGTTCAACATAGATTTCTTCTTCTAGGAAGCCATTCAGAAATGCTGACTTCACATCGAGTTGATAGATCTTCCATCTATGTTGTGCAGCTAGTGAGATCATCAGTCTGATTGTCTCTAGCCGGGCTACTGGAGCAAATATTTCTCCATAGTCAATGCCTTCTCTCTGTTTGTAGCCTTTAGCCACTAATCTGGCTTTGTATCTTTGCACTTCTCCTTTGGCATTCTTCTTCGTCTTGTAGACCCATTTGACACCTATTGCTTTCTTGTTTTCTGGTAGATAAGTCAGCTTCCAGGTATCATTCTTCTCAATGGCATGTATTTCTTCATCCATTGCTGTTATCCATTTCTCTTCTGTGACAGCTTCATTGAAGCTTAATGGGTCACTATCTGCAAAGAAACAAAATAAATTTGTATCTTCCATAACTTGAGTGGCATCATACAGCTCTTCAAGATTCCGCATCCTTCTTGGTTCTTCTGATGAGGATGCTGATGGTGGTGTTGATGATGATGCTCCTGGTGTATTCCTCCTGTTGAATACAGGGAATCTGTGCACCGGACTTTGTGGTTCAGCTGCTGGCATAATCACCGGACTTTGTGGTTCAGCTGCTGGCACAATCGGTTCTTCTATAAGTACTGTTGGTACTTCTTCACCTTCAAGGATCAAATCAGTGTTGATCCATCTGACTGCTTCTTGATCATCATTCCATGCCCAAGATTTATCTTCTTCAAAGATAACATCTCTACTCGTAATCACCTTCTTCGTGATGGGATTATACAGCCTGTATCCCATCCTTCTTTCACCATATCCGACAAAGATGCATTTCTCGCTCTTATCATCGAGCTTTCTCCTTCTTGCATCTGGGATCTTTGCATATGCCACACAACCAAAGACTCGTAGATGAGTAACACTTGGTTTGTGACCACTCCATGCTTCTTCTGGAGTGACTCCTTGCAAACTTCTGGTTGGGCAGCGATTCAACAGATACACTGCACATGATACAGCTTCAGCCCAGTATTGCTTGGGCAGCTTCTTTGCTTTGAGCAAACTTCTGGCCATGTCAAGAATCGTGCGATTCTTCCTTTCTGCTACACCGTTCAGCTGTGGTGTATAAGCTGGCGTTTGATGTCTGATGCCTTGTTGTGTACAAAGGCTTCAAAGTCATTTGGCTGTATATTCTCCACCTTGATCAGATCTTACGGTTCTGATCGTGTAACCAGTTTGCTTCTCCACAATTGCTTTAAAATCTTTAAAACAATTGAATACTTCTGACTTCCTCTTCAGAAAGTATATCCATGTCTTTCTACTAAAATCATCAGTAAAAGTGAGGAAGTACCTATTTTGTCCAGTCGACATAGGCGTAATTGGGCCACACACATCTGTGTGTACTAACTCCAGTGGCCTCTTTGCTCTCCAGTTGACTTCTTTGGCAAAACTGGATCTGTGATGTTTGCTGAGGACACAACTCTCACAGACTTCATCTGGATGATCAATGTGAGGCAAACCTTTGACCATCTTCTTGCTTGCTAGCATCTTCATTGTGAAATTCAGATGTCCAAGCCTCAGGTGCCAAAGCCATTCTTCACTGTTGGTGATGGCGCTCAAACACCTTGTTGCATCATACTGGATGTTCAAAGGAAACATCCTATTCTTGGACATTTTCACGTAGGCCATTAATCTCCCATTGTTGTCTCTAATTGCCAGATGACAATTCTTCGAGTAAAAATATATCCTCTCTCCAACAGTTGACCTAAGCTGATCAGGTTCTGCTTTATGGCTGGGACATAATAGACATCGGCGATGTAGCTGGAATCGCCATTCTTCAACTTAACTGGGATGCTGCCTTTACCTTTGAATGGAACCTTTGTGGTATCTCCAAAAGTAACTAGACCTTGCTTGGTCTCATCTAGATCACGAAATAACTCTCGGTAGCCGCACATGTGATTGCTGGCTCCAGTATCTAGATACCATATATCCTCATGTTTCTCTCATGTCCTTGTTGGACAAGAAATGCAGTTTCTTCTCTATCATCCTTTCTGCATAGTTGGCTTGCTCACGTATCTCAACGGAGCTTTCCTTCGGCATTCAGTGCTATAGTGCCCAAATTGATTGCAGCTATAACATTTGATATTCCTCTTGTCACGGTTATTGTAACCGCCTCCTCTTCCTCTAGGAGTGAATGCTTGTTGTCCTCGGCCTCCTCTGGTGGTGTTTCTACCACCTCTTCCTCTGAAGCTTGTATTCCAAGATCCTCTTCCTCTTCCTTGGAATCTATGAAATCCTCCTCTGGATTGTTGACTTCCTGCTTGAGTGGTGTAGCCACTGTTGAAGTCTCCCCTTGCTCATATCTGTCTTTGAAAGACAGCTTTGCTTGTAAGGCATGCTCAATGGCCTTATCTTCATTTCGCATTACAATCTTCTGCTCATGAGCTTGCAAAGAACTCATAAGCTCATCCACTGTCAACTTGTCCACTTCCTTGGACTCTTCAATTGCGACAACAACATGATCAAATTTTGGATCTATGGATCTCAAAATTTTCTCAATAATTCGAGTATCTATGATGGCTTCTCCATTTCTCCTCATCTGATTGACTATCACCATAATCCTTGTATGATAATCAGAAATAGATTCTGAGGACTTCATTCGTAATAATTCGAATTCTCCTCTCAAAGATTGAAGACGAATCTTCTTGATTCTGTCAGCACCTTTGTATTTCTGTTGGAGAGCCTCCCATATATCATGTGACGTTTCAGCGGAAGCTATTATCTCGAATGTATCTTCATCAAGACCTTGATAGATGATGGTCTTTGCCTTGTTGTCCTTCTTTCTGTTGACTTTCAAAGCTTGCTTCTGTGCCTCTTGTAAAGCATCTTCTCTTTCTTTGGATTCTGGTTCATCATAACCAGTTTGTACAATATCCAAACACTCTTGTGACCCAAGGAATGCCTTCAATCTGATGCACCAACTATCATAGTTGTCTTTGGTCAGCTTCGGGATGAGTGTATGTGTACCTTCTGTAGTCATTTTGCTCTTTGAATGACTATATCACCTTCTGGGAGCCGAATTTGCCAAACGGACACTGTAGATCGATCCGGAATGGTCCAAATAGTAGGGAACCGGTCTACTTTGTTGAAATCGGGTCAAAAATGGGTGAACCGGTCAAAAAACCAATTCTGTACGGCGGGCGGTTCGCTGGGTTGAACCGGGAATATTCTGTGGAATATTCGGGGAATATTCTGGGAATATTCGGGGAATATTCGGGAATATTCTGGGGAATATTCTCTCTCGGCTGCGGCTGGAATACGGCTCGGCTCGGCGCGGAGGACGGCTCGGCTTGTGGCTCGGCTGGACTCGGCTATCGGCTCGGCTGGCGCTCGGCTTAGGCGGCTTACACGGCTCGAATATGGCGCGCGTGGACGACACTCGTCGTCTTCCTCTGGAGCGCGTGGGTGCGCGTGGGTGACAGTCACCGGATCTTCAGACGGCGCGTGTGGATCACCCCGGACTCCGATCAGGCTGATTTTTGCGGCAGTGAACTCGTCTTGATGAGCTCTACACTATGGAATGATCAAAACTTGTTTTTGACAACTTTGAAATTTCGGATATACCCCACAACTCTTCTGTTTTCCGACGAACGGGGCTCTGATACCAATTGTTGGTGGGAGGAACCACTGGTGGTGGCTTTAAAACACTCAGAGGGGATAAAACACGAAGTTTTATTACAAAAAACAGAAGCTTAACAATAACAATAAAGCTTTACAATACACACCCTCTCTCTCTCTCTATCTATTGTTTTTCTCTTCTCTCCACACTTATAATAACCTTAGCTTAGATGCTTATTTATACACAAACTCAGTCGGCTCAAAATTCAACCGTCATGGTGTGAAAAATGGTTGGCGGCCAATGGTGTGAATGCGGCTAGGCGGTGGCAGCTGGTGGCTGGCGGCTGGTCGGTGACAGCTGGTGGCCGGTGAGGCGGTGGTTGCCTTCCTTGACCTTCTGGATGTTGAGTTTACTATTCAACAAAGATGCCATATCAGACAGTTACAGGATCGTGTCTTCCTCAATCACTAAGAATCGAAATCAATAACTGCTCTCCTTTTTCTCCTAAAGACATAAAAAGAGCACCCACTTCAACAGCTGAACATTCATTGAGAGAAATTGAAGTCTAAAAGTTCAAAAACCCACACAACATATATTTATTAGAAAATTCCTCAAACTCTTAACGATGGACATATACTAGCTTAATTTGATATGATCTATCTTAATTTGATCACTCGTCACTTGCTACCAATGCTAGCTTCCTATTACTTTCATTGCAAGAACAGTAACTAGGTGAGCAGAACGAATTACAGATGGCAGAATTAATATGTTCATGAAACAAACTTATCAAACTCGTATATGTAATCTTGAACAAAGAAGACGCATGAACCAGAAAGACTTACGAACAGATCATAAGAACAGTTGACTTGTGTTTAGCATCAGCAAACAAGACGAAGAAGAAGCTGCATATTGTTGATGATAAAGACGATTTTTCTTGTCTATTGCCTTCAAGTAAATCTTTACAGACAATCTGATCTCATCGTACTCTAAATGTAATCCCAGTTTTTGATCAAGAAACAGGTGAATGAGAGAAGACTTTGGGGTAATCAATACCAAGTACATTAATAGCTAGTCTATCACATCTTAGTCTTGTATTTCAAATAGACAACCATGTTAACATCATCTCGCAGTATTAAATCCATGTTAATTTTCTTGGTGAGGCCAAATTAGCAAACTCAACTCTGTCTTGCATCAGCTAAAAGTCAACGCGTTAAAAGGGGTTTAATATAACACTTTATTTTTATTTTTTTAAAAAATAAAGTTTGGCTTGGGGGGGGGGGGGGCGCTTTGTTAATCTTGATTATTTAATAACTATCTCTCGTTAATCTGCCGTTGTGATAGGAACGCTCTTTCACTTGCACCACAAGAAAACCATACTTTCTCCACAATCATTAATTAATGAGCCAACAAAGACAAGAAAAACATAACTACAAATTGAAACCACCGCCCCCACCTCAAACCCATTGCAAAGTGTCAATAATGTAAAATCAAAACATTCAAAAGGTATTTTTGTACAATAACACAATTCAAAACGAATGCAAACTAATATTCTAGGGCCTGTTTTGAATTGTGGTTAGAGTTGCGGTTCAAAGTATTTTTTATTTAAAAATATATTAAAATGATGTTTGTTTTTTAATTTTCAACAGGCTAAAAAAACATAACTACAAATTGAAACCACCACCCCACCTCATACCCATTGCAAAGTGTCAATAATGTAAAATCAAAACATTCAAAGTGTATTTTTGTACAATAACACAATTCAAAACGAACGCAAACTAATATTCCAGGGCCTGTTTTGAATTGTGATAGCAATTGCGGTTCAAAGTATTTTTTACTTAGAAATGTATTAAAATGATGTTTGTTTTTTTAATTTTTTAAAAAATAATTTTTGAGATCAGCACATAAAAAAAATCTTAAAATATATAAAAAAATTAACAAAAAAAATTGAATTTTAAAAAAACATGGATTCAAAACCACGTTCCCAAATGTGGCCTAACCGTTATCAAGAGCACCTCCTCTCCCTATCCCTTCTCCTTCTCCCCTATTCCAATTAATATGCTAATATAAAAAAAATTAAATATTCAAAATATTATTTTAAAATATTTTTAAGTAAAATATACCTTTAAAAATCACCTTATATAACAGCACCAATCTTGCATTTTTTTTTGCCTTTTGGATTCAACCCATAGGCAATGACTTTATCTTTTGCAAATTTAATAATTGTCATATTTGAAAGTTCAATCCTAGTCATTACAAAAATAAAGATAAAAATAAAAAATAAAATAGAGACGTAACCCAAAAGATCTTAGCCATGCATGATTGGATCTTAGCCTAACCGAGTTTCATGGAACTCAACTAGACCTGGCTAAGGGAAGACGGTGAAAGGGATGAGAGCTCGGTTGGGCATAATAGGCCTAACCTAGTTGTGGGGCCCAGTCGATATATATGTTATATTATCCTATCATTAGTTTTAATTTACTATAAAATTTAGTAACCTTCTCTAATTTCCACAACAAGGGATACAAAGAGTTTTTTTACAGAATGTGCTCGGTTGGGCACATTCTGTTTTTTATCTAATTATAAAGAAAAACTTGTTTAGTTAATAAAAATTTTTCCTAAATATAATTCTATTTCAAATCTTGATTTTATATAATAATTTATTTTTTATTCATAGATATTTGTTTATAATTTATTTTACATGTAAAAACCTGTTTTATAGTAGTTTTAACAAAACATATATGGTTTAAATCTATATTTTTAAAACTGCATTTAAAAGTTTTTTTTTTCTCTAAACCGTCACCGTAAAAACTACACACTAAAAAACTCTCTCTTTCTTTGTTTTTTTTTTTTTTTATTAAATCTCAAGGAATATTTCAAAATTGGATCAAATTTAATCAAGGTTTGTTGTTCTATATAATATAATTAAAAAGAAAAGGAGAAAATTATAATTGACTTTCTTGTATTATCTTATTGAAAATTATTGTTGGCTCTATTGCATATAACGCAATAATATGCTTTGTAGTCCAAAACAAAGCTGCTTTTTAGGTTGATCCATGTAAGTAAATAACAAGAGTAACTTGGACGGATGGTATTTTGCAATGAAGCAACAGACGGATGGTTTTGTAAGGGATTGAACGTGCGTGCGTGCGAGCGAGCGGGCGAGCGAGCGAGAGTGAGAGAGAGAGAGAGAGACCTCACTGTAAAGTCTTTTGGCATATAGCTGAATTTTCAAGAGAGCGTATGCCATGATATTGTTGGGTGCAGTCTCGCAACATGAGACAATTAGTTGAATTCAAAAATGTTTCCATCAACTGTAGTTGATGAGCTTGGGACTGTTCTCAGAGATGTGCAGCTGTGTGCATCTAGTTTTGCAAGCCGTGGTGGAAACTTGGTGACATTTGAGCAGCCAGAGACATCAACAATAACAATAGACTTCAACAAACAAATACTGTCTGGAAGATTCCCAAGTTGTTTACAGTCCCTCAAATTCAAAGCAACGAGTCTACTCAGATGTCCAATAGATTGGGGAAGTTCTTTGATTGCAGTCTCATTGAAATTCAAATACATCACATGCTCTGTAGTCTCTGGGTACATCTTGAGATTTGAGCAGCCATAGAGGTTAAGAGCCTTGAGATATTTCGATTTAATGATTCTTGGAAGACTCAAAAGGCTTGTGCAGCTTCTCAGATCCAAATCAACAAGCTTCTCTAGAAATTGAATAGATGAGGGAACCACTTTCAGAGTTGTACAAAATTGAAGATTCAATCTCTCAAGATTTTTAGCCTTTGATAGGTCTGGAATTGTAGTTAGATGCTCACAATTACTAACGTTGACCTCTGTTAAATTCACAAGATTCTGCACCATCATTGTATTGATAACAAAAAAACATTAGTATCTGTACATTTTAAAATTCATTTGAAAGAGGAGAAAGATTACATTTTATTTTATCCTTCAATATTTTATTTATTAAAAATTAAGGTCTTATTCTTTCTTCATTTTTCTTTCAATGGGGTTATTTCATTCTCATTTTATTTTTTTTTGTGATCAAATAAAATCATTGAGACCTTTTACAATTATTAAAATGATTTTTTCCATGATATTGTTAATCCTTTATTTTTTGAAGTTAGTCATTGTCAAAAGATTTTTAGTTCATTTTTTATTGTTGTTGTTTTTTTTTATTATATTATCAAATTAATCCAACTGGGTAAATAACAAAAAGGATGTTAAAGTTATGTCACACTCTACTAAAATAAGAGATTAAACCTAAGAACTACTAAAGCAGCTTTCTAATTAATTAATGAGGTTATGGAAACCTTTACAAAAGGTTTAAGCTCACGTTTCACAGCGAAGATAGATTAGTTTTCTTGTTAGATGATGATTAATATGTAGTAGACTAGCGAAAAAAAAAAAAAAAACCTTTTTCTCAGGGTCTTCGAATAAGGACACTATAGAGGTTTGGTATAAAAGGATGAAGAAGTAGAAGAAGAAGTGTTTAGAATCCTTTACCCTAAGGTTCAATAGTTTTTATATATCTATAAGCTCTCACAAGTTGCTTAGAGTTATGGGTATAAAGAACATTCTTCCTGCCACATATGATTTTAGATTGTCATTAATATGAGTTTGTGTTAATATAATATATATAAGCAATTTTCCTGTAATTAGCTTTTTAAAAGCATTTTTAAAACATAATAGCTTAAGTGTAACCTTGAGGAGTGTATATTAATTGATCAGATTTTAAATTTTTTTTTTTTAAATCACCAGTTCACGTCTTACAAACCTAAAATCATTTATGTAGACTTAAAGTATAATTCAATAATAAATGAAGTCTAAGAAATACATTAAAAAATAATGGTGAATGAATATCCTAAAAGCACTCGTTGCTTTTCCCTTATCAATATAACTTTTAAAGTCGTTTAATAATTTTGATTACATATATTACCCTGCAAAGACTTTTTATGATGGTTTACTGTTAATATGAATATAAATAGTAAAGAATCTTAATATGTATTTTTAGTTAGTTTATAATAATTTTCTTCTTGTTATGTGGCAGTGGCACACGTGATATGATGCAGTTTGCAGTTCGACAGTGGATGACAACACTTAATTTTTTATTTTTTACAAACAATAGGTGGTCTGTAATTTAAAAAACAAATAACATATCATATACCACTTTAATTCAAAAAACAATAAATAGATTAAGACGAGATATTGTTTGTGTGCTCATAATAATAATAATAATAAATTATTCATGAGGATTCAATTAACCTCAGTGTTTTATAATTAAAAATTTCAAATGTATTTTAAATTTTTTTTATCATGTTTAGTATTTTTTTATTTTTCAATCACATAAAATATAAATATTAAGAGCCTTGAGATATTTCGATTTAATGATTCTTGGAAGACTCAAAAGGCTTGTGCAGCTTCTCAGATCCAAATCAACAAGCTTCCCTACAAATTGAATAGATGAGGGAACCACTTTCAGAGTTGTACAAAATTGAAGATTCAATCTCTCAAGATTTTTAGCCTTTGATAGGTCTGGAATTGTAGTTAGATGCTCACAATTACTAAGGTTGACCTCTGTTAAATTCACAAGATTCTGCACCATCATTGTATTGATAAGAAAAAAAATTAGTATCTGTACATTTTAAAATTCATTTGAAAGAGGAGAAAGATTACATGTGTAGTGACTAAACCATATAATCTTTTGGAATATTGTGGTTTCCTTTGAAGACAGACAAACTGAAGAGTTGACCTGCTTCACTGCAATTTAATTCCTCGACCTCGTATATTTTATCAGCCACACTCTTAAGCACTTGTCAATCTCTGGACGTTACAAGAATTCTACTTCCTGGACCAACATACCATGCCTTTCAATTAAACATTCCACTTGTTCTACATCATTCACATCATCTAGAACAGTTAAGACTTTTTCGTGCCGGATCCTTTCCTTGATTAAAGTGGATCCCATGCGTGGAGTGTCAATACGTAGATTTTCCTGCTCTAATACTCTGGAAAGGAATTCCAAATTGAGTCGTTCAATGCGTGAATCTATCCCAACTAGGCCCTTAGAGTCACCTAATGATGTGTGTTTCAATTTTTTTCAAAATGAATTGCACAATTTCACTTACGAGTTTGGACTCAGGCCACATACAATGGACTAGATGATGGCATGTCTAGGACAAAGTGCTGGAACGATGGACTGTCTAGGCCAAGACAGAAACACAACAACATTAGCGGCAAGAGTGCTGATAATTGACCATGTGGTTCGTGAGGGACAGACCAGGCTATAAGAACATATAGGGCGGACTGGACAAGAGAGGCATGTTGGGTGGACAGCTCAAGGGAAGCATGGGGTGGACTTTCCAAGAAGGGTCTGGGGCAGAGCACTCATGTGTGGAACTTGAATTGAATAGGCTGGAAAAAGGTTATGCTGTGGAGTATGCAATAACTTGTAAGCAGAAGGTAAATTCTGCGTATCACACAGACGGATTTGTGTATTCCTTTGTCAAAAATGCTTTTATGTTTTAAGAAATTAAAATTTCAAAATTACTTAAGAATAAAAGATTTTAGAAAAACAATTTTCATTTTTTTCAAAGAAATAAAATCATGCATGCTAGCTCTTGTATAGTGTTAGAGCGTTTTCAATATGAAATGAAATTTTGTCAAATTGATTGGTAAAACTTGTTAAAATGGCGTATTAAAAAAAAAAGATTTCATGAAAATACATAATAAACATTTTTGAAAATGTAGAGACATATTAGTTAAGCTATTTACCTTTTAAAACAATATCTAAAAAAAACAACAACAAGTAGTTACAATACTTCTGTAAAACCCCCAAACAAAAAAAAAACAAGAAGTGGAACTGAAATGACTCTACCATCCCTGTCGATATCGGAATCGGCAGCAACGCAGTTTCAGGCTACCGATATCGAAATCGGCAGCGATGCAGTTTCGACTGTCGATTTATGAATCGGTAGCGACGCAGTTTCAGGCTGCCGATATCGGAATCGGCAGCGGTACAATTTTGGCTGCCCATTTATGAATCAGCAGCGACGCAGTGTGGCTGCTGATTTCTGAATCGGCAGCGAAGCAGTGTCGCTGAAATCGACAGCAACGCAGTTTCAGGCTGCCGATATCGGAATCGACAGTGATGCAGGTTCGTTTGCCGATTTATAAATCAGCAGCGCCGTAGTGTGGCTGCCGATATCTGAATCGGCAGCGACGTAGTATCAGGCTGCCGATATCAGAATCGGCAGCGATGCAATTTCGGCTGCCAATTTATGAATCGGTAGCGACGCAGTGTGGCTGCCGATATCTGAATCGGCAGCGACGCAGTTTCAGGCTGCCGATATAGGAATCGGCAGTGATGTTGTTTCGGCTGCCGATTTATGAATCGCCTGCGACGTAGTTTCGGGCTACCGATTTCTGAATTGGTAGTGATGCAGTGTGGCTACCGATTTTGGAATCGACATCGACGCAGTTTCAGGCTACCAATATCAGAATCGGTAGCGATGCAGTTTCGGTTGCCGATTTATGAATCGGCAGCGACGCTGTTTTGGGCTGCCGATTTTTGAATCGGCAGCAACATCAAAAAAAAATAATATATATATATATAATAAAAGTTTTAGTGTGGGACCGACCTATCCTGGGGGGGAGAAGGGGAATGAAAATCAGCTCAAGGATAACCTAAAAGGAGGATTAGGACAACCTTGTCCAACATCCAAACACCCCCTTTTTGCTTTTAAGAGGGGTATAAATGCAGCAAGGAGAGAGAGAGGGAGACACCCTTCCTAAAAACGAGTTGGTCCCCTTCCCTCTTCCCAAAGTGAGCTGCATGCTCTTGTCCCCTCCCCTTTCCCCCAAAATGAGATGCTTGTCCCCTTCCCTCTTTCCCTTTCCAAGGAAAGAGCTTGACCAAACCCCAGCTGCTAGTGCCCTCCTTAGATGTGAGAGAAAGAAGGGAGAGCTTGACAGGAGGCTGGACAGCTGCAAACATGAAGGGAGTAGAGGCCCAAAAATCGGTAGGGAACTAACAAGAGGAGGAGAAAAAACGAAAGAGAGGAAGAGGAAGAAACAATCAGGAGCAGAAGGGGAGAAATGTTGTCAAACCCCTCCCAAAAATGCTAAATCCGTGAGGTATGAACCATGTCTTTCTCCACCTGTTCTTAAGGTCTTGAAATCGAAAGGAAGAAGAATAAAAATATGGATGCATGGCCTAGGAACTTTACTCCAACTGTTATGGAAAAGAACTAAGCTAAAAGGAGGGACAAAAACGGGGCTGGATGGGGGACCTGATTCCAGAATATTTAACAAAAGATTGTATGATGAAATTGATGAGTTCAATGTGTGTATGCCGCTAGAATTCATTGAAAGATTATATGTTGGAATTGATGGTTTCAATGTGTGTGTTCTGCTGGAATTTATTGAAAAATTATATGCTGAAATTGATGGGTTCAATGTGTGTATGCTGCTAGAATTCATTGAAAGATTATATGTTGGAATTGATGGTTTCAATGTGTGTGTTCTGCTGGAATTTATTGAAAAATTATATGCTGGAACTGATGATGGTTTCAATGTGTGTGTTCTGCTGGAACTTAGTGACAGTTTATGTACTGGAGTTGTTGCAAAGTGTAGTGTGTGTTCATGCCAAAATGTGGGTTGGGCAGCGAATTTGTGATTCGTTGCCGAAACTGAGTTTTCTGCAGCGAATTAGTTTTCACTGCCGAAATGTGTCTTCTGCAATGAATTTGTGATTCGCTGCCGAAATTTGTGTTCTGCAGCGAATTTGTGATTCGCTGCGGAAGTTGAGTTGGCTGCAACAAAATTGTGATTCGCTGCTGAAATTGAGTTGTCTGCAGCGAATTAACATTCACTGCCGAAATTTGTGTTCTGCCGTAAATTTGTGATTCACTGCTGAAGTTGAGTTGGCTGCAGCGAAATTGTGATTCGCTGCCGAAATTGAGTTGTCTGCAGCGAATTAGCATTCGCTGCCGAAATTTGTGTTCTACAGCGAATTTGTGACTCGCTGTCGAAGTGGAGTTGGCTGCAGCGAAATTGTGATTCGCTGCCGAAATTGAGTTGTCTGCAGCGAATTAGAATTCGCTGCTGAAATTTGTGTTTTGCCGTGAATTTGTGATTTGCTGTCGAAGTTGAGTTGGCTGCAACGAAATTGTGATTCGCTATCGAAATTGAGTTTTTCGCTGCCGAATTGGAAGCCCGCAGCGAACCAGTTTTTGCTGTTGAATTGAGCAGCCTACAACGAGCCAGTTTTCGCTGCCGATTTCTACAATAGGCCTTCTGGGCAGAAATGACTTAAATTCTAGTAACAATTTCATGGTATGATGGTGTAAAATGTGGAACACTTGAATGTGAACCTATGAACTCTTGAAATAAGTGTGGTGATGATTGTGAATTGAAGATACAAATAAATTGATTGTGGTCTTTGGTGTCTTAGGTGTTGTGGCCAGGATCGGACCATTGCCAGGACAAGGACAGACCACAAGTGGAGCAGGTAGGTGGTTTTCACCTTTTTCCCATTTTGATGTTTATGTTTTGAAATGATTAACTTGTGATGAGATTTTATTAAATCCTTGTTGTAAGAGGAAACGATGAAGAAGAGTTGGATTAAATTCTTGATGATTGTCGAAACGACTATGAAATGTCAAACAAGTTCTTGATGAATATTGAAACAATGGTGAAAATGTTAGAGTTCTAAACTGACCCATTTGAGGTGAACATCTTATTGAGTTGTGATGAATACTAAATCGAATGTGATGTTGGGGTTGTTATGAATTTGAGCTACTAATGAATGGTAGTATGTGTCGTACAAAGAATCTACTTTTGTATTCTTACTGAATGTAATGGTGATGAATGATTGTATGAGTATTATGAAAGATCTACTATTTTATTATATTAAATGTAATTGTGATGAATGTGTTACCAAGGATCTATCATTTATTATACTGAATGTAATGATGATGAATGATTGTATGAGTGTTATGAAAGACCTATCGTTGTATTGTATTGATGGTTAATTACCACAAATGGTGGTGTGAGTATTACGGGGGATTTATTATTGTGTTGCATTGAACATTAATTGTCAGGAATGGTTGGATGAGTGATACAAAGGGTACTATTGTGTTATGTTATATTGAATACTAAACTGTTGTGGGATGTTTGGTTTTGCATTACAAAGGATCTATCATCGTGTTACGGAATGATAAATTACTAAGAAATGGTGGTACGAGTATCCCTAAGGGTCTGCTTTGATGTTGCAAGGAATGTCAAATTGTCATGAATTGTTTGATGAAACAATGATTAGCTTCGGCTAATAGCATCCGAGTGGATGACCGGAACAAATGATTGATTAGCTCCGGCTAATGGCATCCGACTGGATGACCGGAACAAACGATTGATTAGCTTCGGATAATGACATCTGAGTGGATGACCGGAACAAACGATTGATTAGATGCGGCTAATGGCATCCGAGTGGATGACCGGAACAAACGATTGATTAGATGCGGCTAATGGCATCCGAGTGGATGACCGGAACAAACGATTGATTAACTCCGGCTAATGGCATCCGAGTGGATGACCGGAAAAAACAATTGATTAGCTTCGGCTAATGCCACCCGAGTGGATGACCGGAACAAATGATTTCGGCTAATGACATCCGAGTGGATGACCGGAACAAACGATTGATTAGCTTCGGCTAATGGCATCCGAAGGGATGACCGGGGTAAATGATTGATTAGCTCTGGCTATTGGCATCCAAAGCAGATGACTGGGATGAACAAAGATTAGCTCCGACTAATGGCATCCTAAATGGATAATCGAGATTAATAAACGATTAACTATGGTAATGACACCATATATGAATTACTAGAATGAATAAATGATTAGCTTTGGTAAATGGCATCCTAAATGGATAATCGAGATTAATAAACGATTACCTATGGTAATGACACCATATATGAATTACTAGAATGAATAAATGATTAGCTTTGGTAAATGGCATCCTAAATGGATAATCGAGATCAATAAATGATTAGCTATGGTAATGACACCATAGATGAATTACCAGAATGAATAAATGATTAGCTTTGGTAAATAGCATCCTAAATGAATAATCGAGATCAATAAATGATTAGCTATGGTAATGACACCATAGATGAATTACCAGAATGAATAAATGATTAACTTTGGTAAATGGCATCCTAAATGGATAATCGAGATCAATAAATGATTAGCTATGGTAATGACACCATAGATGAATTACCAGAATGAATAAATGATTAGCTTTGGTAAATGGCATCCTAAATGGATAATTGAGATCAATAAACAATTAGTTATGGTAATGACACAATAGATGAATTACCATAATGAATAAATAATTAGCTTTGGTAAATGACATCCTAAATGGATAATCGAGATTAATAAACGATTAACTATGGTAATGACACCATAGATGAATTACCAGAATGAATAAATGATTAGCTTTGGTAAATGGCATTCTAAATGAATAATTGAGATCAATAAATGATTAGCTATGGTAAGGACACCATAGATGAATTACCATAATGAATAAATGATTAGCTTCGGTAAATGGCATCCTAAATGGATAATCAAGATGCATAAATTACTAGCTTCGGCTAATAACATCCTAGGTGGATAATCGAGATGAACAAATGATTAATTACGACTGATGACATCCTAAATGGATAATCGGGATGAATAAATGCTACCTTCGACTAATAGCATTCCAAATGGATAATCAGGATGAAGAAATGACTATCTTCGACTAATGGCCTCCCAAGAGGATTGTCGGATTTGAGTGTATGAGTTAGTTTTAAGAAGAATTGATGTGGTCATGTATACTACGTTTCGTATATACTAAGTATATGAAAGGACTATAATAGTTATGCTTTAACCAAAGAAAAACATTAATTCGGCTAATGACATTCGAGATCAATGATCGGGTTTGAGTACTAAAATTAGCCTCGTTAATTGATGGATTATTAACGATGGTATTTACATAAGTAAAGGGAAATTAAAGAATTATGCTTTTTGGTCCATGAATAAAATATGACTTTAATCCTGTTTTATTATGTTCTTAAATGACCTACAATGCTTAAAATTTCCTTGTATTGTAACAGGGACATCATATCAATATGGTGCGTAAGGAAATTCATTTCGTGGCTCACACATTTCGATATATGTGGCTCACACATTTCGATATATGTTTTCTGGAAGATTCACCAGGAGTTTGCAGTTCTTCAAATATAACGTAACAAGTCCATTGAGTTCCCCGATTAATTGGGAAGCTCTTCAATAGCAGTCTCATTTAAATTTAAATATGTCAGTTTCCTTGCATTCTCTGGGCACTTCTTGAGATTTGCACAACCAGAAAGGTTCAGAGTCTCCAGACAACTTGAATTAATTCTACTGGGAAGATTGATTAGTCTTTTGCAGCATCTCAAATCTAAATCAACAAGCTTGTCCAGATGCTGAATAGATGAAGGAAACATAACCAAACTTTTACAGAATTGAAGATTCAATCTCTCAAGGTTTCTGGCCTTTGAAAGGTCTGGCAGGGAAGTTATGTGCTCACAATTGCTGAGGGTGACATCTTTTAAATTGCCGAGATTCTGAAGCAAAATGAAATCAACAGAAAGAAATTACACGTGCATACCACACCAAATTTCAAAGAAAGAACTATGCATGCATAGAGTTATTTTAGAATACCTGGTCTCCTCTCCACAGTTGCTTAACCTTGCTAGATGATAGGTTAAGTTCAACAAGGTTCTGTGGACGAAAATTGCAAGGCAAAGATGTCAAAGGGTATCCATCCCAATGGAGATACCTCAACTCATGAGAAAGAGACTCGAGGCCACTAGGAAGGTGCACTGTGCATTTATCTCCAGCTACAGAATTATAAATTTTTAGCAGTCTAAGATTATACAACCTTGCGAAGGCTGTAGAACTCAACTCTATTTCTCTTATTTCTGAAACATTCAAGAACATCCCTTCAACGTTTTCAGTTCTTAGTTTTGAAACATCCAGGAATATCCCTTCAACTTTTCCAGTTCCCTGAAAAACAGTAAAGGAGAAGCAAAGTTTAATTAATATTTTAAACGTACAAGTACAACCATATGGCATTGCATAGGAAACAGAAAACTTTGGGGTATATGAATCTCACCAGATTATTGGTCAACACTTGATATGCATCTTTTGGATTCCACAATCTGCTCTGTCTTCCTAGCTCGTCAAGAGATTCTTTATGAACAACTTCATGGGCCATTTCTTGCAAAAGATCATGCATTTCAACCTTGTCATCTGAAATTTTAATGAGACACCTGTCAATGAGAACACTAAATCCAATATCTGTTTTGAAACCGCAGCCATCTAGTATCCGCTTTACAAAATCAACTTGATGCCCTCTAAAGAAACATGCAATGTTCAGAAATATACTCTTCGTGTTATTATCACGTAGTGCATCAAAGCCTATTCTCAGCAAGTCAAAAATGTTCAGCTCGGGAAAGCTTTCGATCTCATTTAATTGAGATTCCCAAAAATGTCTTTCTCTACTGAACAAGAAGGAACCCAAAACTTGAAGAGCTAAGGGGTTGCCTTTGGCATAATTTATTGGGGGGTGGTTTCCCTTAAAATAACTGCTGCCCCAAGAGACAACGTGGGCCGTCAGCTCTTGTCTTTTAAACTCCAGACTGCTTCGGTGGTTAATTTGAGACTTTATTAATATTAGGATGAAACTAGATCGGGTTTTAAAAAAATAAAAATAGTTAAAAATTTAGTTGACTTAGCTAACTAGTTGGTTGATCTCATGATATGGTTGATCTAATAAAACTCGGTTAAAAATCAAGTTGCAATCTATTAATTATTATTTTTTATATCAAAACAACATCAATTCGATTGACAAAAAAAAAATTAATATTAGCTCGGGTGACTTAGTCATCCGGGCTGGGTTTAAAAACACAAATCTCATCTCTTCAGGGCTTGCTTTTTTTTAGCCAATTCAATATATAAAGAAAATATTGAATCAGTGAATACAATATTAAAAAAAAAAAAAACTGAATGATAAATATAATAGATTCTTAAATCTGAGCTGCATAAATTAGGATTCGGAAATGGACGAATATTTATAAAATTTCAATCTAATTAGAAAGATCCTCACGGATATTTTTATTAAACAAATTGACAATCATAATTTATGAATACTTCTTTCATATGAATTCAAATACTTCATTGTTAAAAAAAAAATTGAACATATTTTATAATTCCTTCCACTTTAAGTGATAAACTATAATAAAACACAGCACACCCATACATATATACTCATTATTTGTTTATATATTTCTTAAGAAAATAGTAAAATATAAATATGTACAAGATAAGTTAATATTTAAATGAGATATCATTAATTTATCATATTTGCATTCCTTAGGTTGCAAATTACATAGCAAATCCTCTTATATTTTTTTTAAATATAAGTTTTTATCATCTTAAATGGTTAAATTGCTCTTAGTTTTTGGTATATTTGATAAGAAATTCCTCCCTTCGTTTTCTTTTTCCGAATTTCTTTAAATATAGCTTTTCATGAGAGTGAGATTTATTTGATTTTGACAAATTATCTAACAATAATTAGATCCATATGAGGAGCTCTTACGTTGGTTTTTGTAAAATTTTAAAGTTTTTCTTTGTTTTAAATTAATATTTTTTAGATATTTTTAAATCGTTTTAATATGTCGATATTAAAAATAAATTTTAAAAAATAAAAAAATATTTATTATTTTAAAATATTTTTAAACAAAAAATATTTTAAAAAATAACCGCTACCACAATATTAAACGGGATCTAAACGAGCACAAATAAGTTTTTGTTTTACCTTAGCACAGTTGACTAGAATTAACAAAATAACAGATTTCATAAGACATTTAAGAAAATAGCATTGCTTAGATGCCACTTGCTTATTAAATGCACTACAAAAAATTACATGAGAAGAAAAAAAAGAGAGAAAAAAAACCTCAAATGTATATTGAAGCTTGAATGATGTCACCATCATTACTATAAAATATATATCATTAAAATGAATCTAAGAATATCAAAACAAATCATCAAAATTATTTTATTTATAATTTTTTTATGATGATATTTCAAGGAAAATTTTATTAACAATTTATAAAATCAATAAAATATTATATAAATGTTGAAAAAAATATTTTGTCGAAATTCTCTGTAGTGATATAAATATTTTTTTCACGTTTATGATTTTACATGTGAAATATCATTTAATTTGCATAGACACCTTCCAAGAAAAAGTCGAAGTCCGCCACCATAGGTCACATGCATAATTTTTGTAACATGCTAAATTTGAAAAACCAACAACCCTCTCTCCGAACCCTTAGGTCTAACCCTAGTTCTGAATTTATAAATACCTTCTTTCGTCTGTATTCAAATACTTCATTAGGAAAAGAAATTAACATACACTTTAAGTGATAAACTATAATAAAACACAGCATACCCACACATATATACGCGTACATAGATATATACGTACATCTATATGTATATGTCGTCAATATTATTAAAGAAAGTTAAAATGAGTGACTTTAACGTTGTTATTATCCTTCTAAATGACACCTAATTAATAATTTATTATTTTTAAAAAGGATTAGTTGTGCTTAATTTAATTTAGATATTCATACTCATTATTTGTTTATATATTTTTTTAAAAATATTAAAATATAAATATGTGGAGATAAGTAAATATTTCAATAACATATCATTAATGTATCTTTAAAGTACAATTGAAAGAAAGAAAATATATAGATAGGTTTTCAAAAAGTATAGTTCTTAGAGAGCAAAGAACAGTAACTTGCTTGAAAAACTACAAACCCATCTCTCTCTCTCTCTCTTTTTTGGAGATTTTTTATTATTTTGATAACTTTTGTTTTTTTTTCATTTATAAAGAAAAAAACATTGAGTTAGACAAATAATCTCTACATTTACACTCAATTTCATTTATAAAGATTTATTTTTAATTTATTTTATTATAAAATCATTTCATAATAATTTTAATCAAACACATTTTTTTAGAATTATAATTAAAATTATTATTTTTTATTTATTTTTAACCGCAATAACTATACAAATGTGGAGAACAGAAAAAACTAGGAGATGGGGCCTTACGAAATCTTCATCCGAAATAGAGTTCAAAAAATTATTATAACTCAGTTTAGTATTAGTAGCAGCTACTACTACTAATAACATGATAGTTAATTATAACTTGTTAAAATGATATACTAAAAAAAAAAATATCAAGGAAATACATAATAAATATATTTGAAAACGTAGATACATATTAGTATAATGAAGGTATTTCCATTCTATGCTATCATTGAAAAGTACAATATTAAAATAAAAAAATGCTTGCAAGAAAATAAAAGCTTGTCGTCATATTAAAATATAATTATTTAATCCTTATGATTTTAAATCTATAATTAACATAATCTTATTTTATTAATTTCATATCTTTTTTTTATTTTTTTAAATAAAAATTTAAGTACATAGGATATATATATATATATATATATATAAGTTATATTTCTTAGCAAATGACTTAATTAACCTTTGTCAATTCTAGTAAAAATCATTAATTTTTCTAAACTATAAGGTCTAAATTTTAACAACAACAATAATATACTAAAATATGTACTTGCAATGGCGGAGCTAGGAATTTTTTTTATCCTAGGCTATAATATAAATATACATAAATTATTTTTTAAGATTAATTATTAACTTGTATATATAAATTTATCAAATTAATAATAAAGTTTCAATCCAAATACATAATACAAAATATAAATAAAATAAAATCTAAAGTATATAAAATTGAAAATAAAAATAAAATACAATATCAAAGTTGCATCATTCGATGTTTTGTAGAATAAAATTCATCTATAATCGAATCCGAATCAATATCTTTAACAAGCTCTCGTTCAATGTAAATCATTATAAAATACGTTAAGAACTACTCTTTTATTTTATTGCGAAGCACAGTTTTAACATGTTTTATAGCTAAAAATATCCGCTCTGTAGTGGCAGTGCAGGTAAAGTCAAAACAAGATGAATCAACTTGTCAATCAAATGAGAGTACTGTGACTTCTTTGTTTTAACTAATCCTCGACATAATTCAAAAATTATAGACATTAGGGGTGAGCAAAAAAACCGAAAAACCGATTAAATCGAGAAAATAAAAAATAATAACTGAAAAAACTAAATCATAAAAAAACTAATTAAACCGATTAAAATTTTGAAAAAATTAACTGATTCGGTTTTGGTTTTATAAGCTTGAAACCGAAAAAACGGAGCCAAACCGAAAAAATCAAGCCTACCGATTTGAATTGTTTTAAAAAACCAAACCGAATCAAAATTGTTCGATTTGAACAGGTTTTGGTTCGATTTAGGTTTTTTTCAAAAAAAAAAATTAATTTGGTTTGGTTATTTTTTTTTATAAAAACCGAACCGAACCGAAAATGATCACTCCTAATAGACATATTCTGAAAGCTTTTATGATGAATCATATCAATCTGATAATATTCTAGCTAAAATTTTAAATAATACATTTCTTGTTCATTGAAATCTTCAGGATAATTTTTTAGCTAGAATTTAATGAGTTGAGAATTATAGACATTAACTTAAATTTAGGTGATTTGTTTGAGTTTATTTTTTTATTTCAGTTTCATCCTTCAACATTTAATTTAATTTTTTTTTTTAAAGTGTGGGAAAAAACTCAAAAATTAAGTTGTGTTTTTTTTTGAAAAGTTTACTATGCAAGATAATTGAAATTTTTGTTAAAAATAATTTAGTGGTCGGTAAAAAAAAATGATAGAACTCCATTTGCTTTTTGGTATGTTAAAACCAAACTTGATAGATATTTTATTTTCTAGCTTTTGTTGTTCTTGAAAATATGCTTCTTTAGTAACTATGGATTTTTTTTATTTTTTTTTCCCACCTGGGCTACAGCCCTCCTCAGCCCTCTAAGTACCTCCGCCCTTGTGTACTTGCACTCAAAGATAAGTAAGTTTGTTAAATTATGCAAAAGGGAAAGAATTAATCTTGGATTGGTACATGAAATGAACACCATCACATATAAAAATAAATAAGAGAATAACCCAATTGTCATCGTCAATTTTTTTTGGACTCGGCAGCAATTCGCCCCACTGTATCCTTGTCAAAATAATTATTAAATTATTTCTACCGTGAAACCCAAGTGTCACATTAAATATACCATGTTTATCTTTGGCATCAAGTAGACGAACCCCACACTTAAACATCTAATGCTAAGAGAATGCCGTTCATATCTTCCGGGTGGAATTCAATGTATTTACTAAACATATCATTTTCTTTGACAACCAGACAGGGATCCAATCCCACAAATATATGTGATAGCAATAGAGATCATGGCTATCACCGTGCTCATTGCGGAAGTGATACGTGCATTTAACTTGCAAACTATGGCTGAAATAATGAAATGCAATGACAGCGCAAAGAGAGAAACCCAAGAACTCCCTATTAGCCCAATGTGAAGATAGCTGGAATGTTACTGTAGATCCCCAATTTTGATGGCTAAACCACTCCGGAGTTACATCTCCAGGGAGGCAGAAACTAAGTGGCATAGCTGGAACACAGGGCTCCTCCTGTTAACACAATTTCAATAGCATCTTTTTTAAAATGAGACATGACAAATAGAGAAGAAAAGAAAAAAAGCATAACAGAGGTTTGAGAAACAGACCTGATGGTATAACTCTTTGGGATAAAGTTGAAAATCTAATGAGTTCGCCAACTTGGAAAACATACCGGACATGACAATATAATCCTCCCAGCATGAGGCTTGGAACCTTGCTCTCTTGCCTTGGAACCTTGCTCTCTTGCCTTGGAACATTGCTTCCAATGCATCACAATAATAGTCGATGCAATGTATTCCATCTTCATACAGTAGACGGATCCCACACTCGTGTACTTAACAAAGATCTAATGGTAAGAGATTGCCATTCATATCTTCCAGTTGGAATTTAATTGAGACCTTACTATATTCACTAAATATATCATCTTCTTTGACAACCAGGCAGGGATCAAATCCTATGAGTATGTGATCTGAGTCAATGCGCTTCTCATCATACCAACCATGGAGATAGCAATAGAGATCATGGCTATTACCGTGCTCATTGCTGAAGTGATATGTGCATTTAACTTGCAAACTATGGCTGAAAGAATGAAATGCAATGACAGCGCAAAGAGAGAAACCCAAGAACTTGCTATTAGCCCAATGTGAAGACAGCTGGCATGTTATTGTAGATCCCCAACTTTGATGGCTAAGCCACTGCGGAGAGACACCTCCAGGGAGGCAGAAACTACATGCCCCTTCTGGAACATCGGGTAGCTGCTAACACAATTCAAATAGCATCTTTTTAAAATGAAAGGTGGCAAATATAGAAAAAAAAAAGATGTGTATCAGAGGTTTGAGAAACAGACCTGATGGAGCCTTTTGGTATAAAGTTGAAATTTCATTAATGAGTACGGCAAGATTTGATTGATCCTACACAAGCTCAAGCAATTAGTGAAAATGAATTCAAAAATGTTCCCCCCAACTACAGTTGATGAGCTTGATTCTAGATAATTCAAACTCTCGCAATTGTCTGCATCCAACTTTGATAGCCGTGGTGGAAGCTCCGGTAATGATTCAAGTCTCTTGCAATTCCTTAATCCTAGATATTGCAACTCCAAGAGTTCATTGATGCTTATAGGTATAGTCTTAAAATTGTTTCCACTTAGATCTAACACTTCCAGTGACGATAGAAAACCAAGACTGTCTGGCACTACCGATATATGGCAACCATCTAGATTTAGCTTACGCAAACAATTTAAACTCGAAGCGTCCAAAACATTCGATGTCTTCTAGATATTTGCAGTTTCCCACTTCCAAGCAGGCAAGTCCCTTCAGATTTCCAATCGGTGAAGGCAACTTTGTTATGCTTGTCTGTTCCAAATAGAGATATCTCAAACATACCATCGGCTCCAAAACTTCTGGAAAATTTCTAAATTGGAGGCAACCTGAGAGATTAAGCCTCCACAGTTTTCTCAACTTGCAGATGCTGCTTGGAAGAATCTCAAATTGTTTGCAGTTTCGCAGGTGCAATTCAGCAAGTTCAAACAAACATTCTATTGATGAGGGAATCTCTCGTATTGCTGTCCCATCTAAATACAGCTCCTTTATATTATTTGAAACCTTTGGAAACTCCGTGATACTTGAGCAACCGGAAAGATCTAAATAAATGAGTTCCCTTAGATCACCAATTGAAGATGGCAGTTCTTCTATTGCAGTTCCATTCAAGTACAAGTATCTTATATTCCTCGAAAAATCAGGAAGCCTGCTGATAGATGAGCAGCCAGAAGTCAGCAATTAGAAGAGATTTCAACAAATATATGTTTTCTGGAAGATTAACCAGGTGTTTGCAGTTCTTCAAATTCAACGCAACAAGTCCACTTTGTTCCCCAATTGATTGGGGAAGCTCTTCAACAGCAGTCTCATTTAAATTTAAATATGTCAGTTTCCTTGCAGTCTCTGGGCACTTCTTGAGATTTGAACAACCAGAAAGGTTAAGACTCTTCAGACATCTTGAATTAATTCTACTGGGCAGATTGATTAGGCTTGTGCAGCCTCTCAAATCTAAATCATTAAGCTTGTCCAGATGCTGTATAGATGAAGGAACCTTAACCAAACTTGTACAGAATTGAAGATTCATCTCTCAAGGTTTCTGGCCTTTGAAAGGTCTGGCAGGGAAGTTATGTGCTCACAATTGCTGAGGTTGACATCTTTTAAATTGACGAGATTCTGAAGCAAAATGAAATCAACAGAAAGAAATTACACGTGCATACCACACCAAATTTCAAAGAAAGAACTATGCATGCATAGAGTTATTTTTAGAATACCTGGTCTCCCCTCCATAGTTGCTTAACCTTGCTAGATGATAGGTTAAGTTCAACAAGGTTCTGTGGACGAAAATTGCAAGGCAAAGATGTCAAAGGGTATCCATCCCAATGGAGATACCTCAACTCATGAGAAAGAGACTCGAGGCCACTAGGAAGGTGCACTGTGCATTTATCTCCAGCTACAGAATTATAAATTTTTAACAGTTTAAGATTATACATCCTTGCGAAGGCTGTAGAACTCAACTCTATTTCTCTTATTTCTGAAAAATCCAACATCCCTTCTACTTTTTCAGTTCTTATTTTTGAAACATCCAGGAATATCCCTTCAACTTTTCCAGTTCCCTGAAAACCAGTAAAGGAGAAGCAAAGTTTAAGTAAGATTTTAAACCTACTAGTACAACCATAGTGCATTGCATAGGAAAGGGTAAACTTTCGGGCATGTGAATCTCACCAGATTATTGGTCAACACTTGATATGCATCTTTTGGATTCCATAATCTGCTTTGTTTTCGTAGCTCATAAGCAGATTCTTTCCGAACAACTTCATGGGCCATTTCTTGCAAAAGATCATGCATTTCAACCTTGTCATCTGAAATTTTAATGAGACACCTGTCAATGAGAACACTGAATCCAATATCTGTTTTGAAACCGCAGCCATCTAGTATCCGCTTTACAAAATCAACTCGATGCCCTCCAAAGAAACATGCAATGTCCAGAAATATACTCTTCTCTTCACTATCAAGTGCTTCATAACTTATTCTCAACACACTATGAACTTTTTGCCGAGTTAGTTTTTCATCCTTGTTCAATGCACTTTCCCATTCTTTTGTCGTTCTGCCAAATAGAAAGGAACCTAAGACTTTAAGAGCTAACGGATTCCCTTTAGCATAATTTATTGCCCTCACAGACAGCTCCATATAATTGTATGGGAGCTGGTTATCCTTAAATGCATGCAAACTAAAGAGATGAAGGGCTTCCCGGTAATTCAGTCCCTCAACCTCAAATATTTTGTCTGCATATTTCTTAAGGACCTGTTTATCTCTAGATGTTAGGATAATTCTACTTCCTGGACCAAAATCACATCCTCCAAGTAACATTTCAATTTGATCTACATCATTCACATCATCGAAAACAATCAGAACCTTTTTACGGCTGATCCTGTCTTTAATGAAAGGGTGTCCAATACGTGGAGTGCGAATATGTAGATTTTCTTCCTCTGTTATTTTAGAGAAAAGTTCATCTCGCATACGAAATAATCCTCCATTCTTTTCTGATTCCCTCACATTTGCAAGAAAATAGTGACCTTCATATTCCCTTGCGATCTTGTTGAAAATCTCTCCAGCAATGGTTGTCTTACCACTACCACCCATGCCCCAAATTCCTACAAAACAAACCTCCGGTAACTGTGTGCATAATAAGGCTTCGATTTGCTTCATACGTGAATCCATTCCAACCAGGCCCTTCAAATCACTTGAGGATGCATAATTCAATTTCTTCAAAATATGAAGTACAATTTGTTCCACGAGTCTCGACTCAGGCCTGCCAACATGGAGGCGAACAGATATGTCAAATAGTACAACTTGTGTGACGGATTCCAATTGCCATACATTATAACACACATACATGTGAAATCTAAATTTACAGATGCATGGAAAAACTATACTTTAAACTGCTCATTTGGTAACATTTAGAAGTCACATAACATATTATAAAGCTCAAAACATATGCTTCTGAATCCAAAAATATGATTATCAACTTCAAGAAATTTTAATTGCTATAAATAAATTTTAATTGCTATAATTCCAGAAAAAAAAAGGTTGAAGATGAGAATCTATAGTTACCTAGTAACCTGTGAATCCCATCCGGATATATTGGCAGCACTTGTTAAGTCAGCTCTCCACCTTGGAACCTTGTCCATCTTCTGCTTAAAATTTCTTTCAAGCTCAGCAAACGCATTCCCAAAACTCCCTGTCTGTTCGTCAACATCGGACGGGTCCACATGATAGAAAACTGGTAAAACAATCTGCCCGTATGCCTTCTTGCATTCAAGTATCTTCACTAGTTCATCCACACACCATGGAGAAGATGCATAGTTTCTTGAGAATATTATCACTGAAATTCTCGATTCTTCAATTGTTCTCAAAAGTGCACCGTAATTTCTTCTCCCCTTTCAAGTTTGTCGTCATGAAGGTCTTGATTTGTTTACGACACAGAGCATCATAGAGATGGCTGATAAAATTATCTCGCGTATCCTTACCTCTGAAACTAAGAAACACATCATACTTCCATTTTAGCAACAGCAGATGAAGATGCCATATCAGACAGTTACAAGATCGTGTCTTCCTCAATCACTAAGAATCGAATCAATAAGTGCTCTCCTTTTCTCCTAAAGACATAAAAGAGCACCCACTTCAACAGCTGAACATTCATTAAGAGAAATTGAAGTCTAAGAGTACAAAACCCACACAACATATATTTATCAGAAAATTCCTCAAACTCTTAACGATGGATATATACTAGCTTAATTTGATATGATCTATCTTAATTTGATCACTCGTCACTTGCTACCAATGCTAGCTTTCTATTACTTTCATTGCAAGAACAGTCACTAGCTGAGCAAAGAATTACAGATGGAGAATTAATATGTTCATGAAACAAACTTATCAAACTCGTATATATAATCTTAAATATAGAAGACGCATGAACCAGAAAGACTTACCAACAGATCATAAGAACAGTTGACTTGTGTTTTCATCAGCAAACAAGACGAAGAAGAAGCTGATATTGTTGATGATAAGACGATTTTTCTTGTCTATTGCCTTCAAGTAAATTCTTACAGACAATCTGATCTCATCGTACTCTAAATGTAATCCCAGTTTTTGATCAAGAAACAGGTGAATGAGAGAAGACTTTGGGGTAATCAATACCAAGTACATTAATAGCTAGTCTATCACATCTTAGTCTTGTATTTCAAATAGACAACCATGTTAACATCATCTCGCAGTATTAAATCCATGTTAATTTTCTTGGTGAGGCCAAATTAGCAAACTCAACTCTGTCTTGCATCAGCTAAAAGTCAACGCGTTAAAAGGGGTTTAATATAACACTTTATTTTTATTTTTTTTTTAAATAAAGTTTGGCTTGGGGGGGCGCTTTGTTAATCTTGATTATTAAATAACTATCTCTCATTAATCTGCCGTTGTGATAGGAACGCTCTTTGACTTGCACCACAAGAAAACCATACTTTCTCCACAATCATTAATTAATGAGCCAACAAAGACAACAGGCTAGAAAAACATAACTACAAATTGAAACCACCACCCCCACCTCACACCCATTGCAAAGTGTCAATAATGTAAAATCAAAACAATCAAAAGGTATTTTTGTACAATAACACAATTCAAAACAAACGCAAACTAATATTCTAGGGCCTGTTTTGAATTATGGTGGGAGTTGCAGTTAAAAGTATTTTTTACTTAGAAATATATTAAAATGATGTTTGTTTTTTTAATTTTCAACAGGCTAAAAAAACATAACTACAAATTGAAACCACCACCCCCACCTCATACCCATTGTAAAGTGTCAATAATGTAAAATCAAAACATTCAAAGGGTATTTTCTTGTACAATAACACAATTCAAAACGAACGCAAACTAATATTCTAGGGCTTGTTTTGAATTGTGGTAGCAATTGCGGTTCAAATTATTTTTTACTTAGAAATGTATTAAAATGATGCTTTTTTTAATTTTCTAAAAAATTATTTTTGAGATCAGCACATAAAAAAAAATCTAAAAATATATAAAAAAATTGAATTTTAAGAAAACATGGTTTCAAAACCACGTTCCCAAATGTGGCCTAACCGTTATCAAGAGCACCTCCTCTCCCTATCCCTTCCAAGGTTGTCAATTCCGTTTCGATAGGTGTTTCGTCTTTTCAATTGGAATGGAATGTTTCAGTTTCGGAGTGTTTCGACGTGCTGTTTCAGGGTTGTACTGTTCATATATATATATATATATATATATATATATATATATTCAACAAACATAATTCAAATTCAAGATAAATTAATTATAAATTATGCAATACAAACACAATGCCAAACAAATATAATTTAAAATTTAAAATTTTTCTAAATAGTCAAGATTAAATAGATCTTTAACTTAAAGTAATTCAACTTAAACAAAATATCAAAATATTATGAAAGTAAAATGTTTTAACAAAAATATTTTAAATATAAAGTTAGGTCAATGTTATCAAGTGGCTAATAGAATCTAAAACATCCCTTGTTTTGCTCAAATTCCTACAAAGTATAAACATGAACAAAAAAAAACAACATGAATATAAACCATATTTATTAGTGATAAATCTAATTTTAAAAAATTAATATCATTGTTAATGAAAATAGTAATAATAATTTTCAATATTATTATTAATATCATTGCTATTGAAAATAGTAATGTAAAAGAGTTTTTTATAATCGGGTGGTTTAATTAATGAAATTGAGCAAGGTTCAATTTGATTCAATGGCTTTTCAAGAGCGAAACGGAACATGTGGAATGAAATCGGAACGTTTCGGGCGGAATTTAGCTGAAAAATCCGGAACAGACCGAGATTCAAAATGAGATGAAATTTGTTCCGTTTTTTGAATTGGTATGGAATGTTTCGGCCATTCCAGGCGGAACGGAACGGAATTGACAACCTTGATCCATTCTCCTTCTCCCCCATTCCAATTAATATGCTAATATAAAAAAAATTAAATATTCAAAATATTATTTTAAAATATTTTTAAGTAAAATATATCTTTAAAAATCACTTTATATAACAGCACCAAATTTTCATTTTTTTTTGCCTTTTGGATTCAACCCATAGGCAATGACTTTATCTTCTGCAAATTTAATAATTGTCATATTTGAAAGTTCAATCCCAGTCATTACAAAAATAAAGATAAAAATAAAAAATAAAATAGAGACCTAACCCAAAAGATCTTAGCCATGCATGATTGGATCTTAGCCTAACCGAGTTTCATGGAGCTCAACTAGACCTGGCTAAGGGAAGACGGTGAAAGGGATGAGAGCTCGGTTGGGCATAATAGGCCTAACCTAGTTGTGGGGCCCAACCGATATATATTTTATATTATCCTATCATTAGTTTTAATTTACTATAAAATTTAGTAACCTTCTCTAATTTCCACAACAAGGGATACAAGGAGTTTTTTTACAGAATGTGCTCGGTTGGGCACATTCTGTTTTTTATCTAATTATAAAGAAAAACTTGTTTAGTTAATAAAAATTGTTCCTAAATATAATTCTATTTCAAATCTTGATTTTATATAATAATTTATTTTTTATTCATAGATATTTGTTTATAATTTATTTTACATGTAAAAACCTGTTTTATAGTAGTTTTAACCAAACATATTTGGTTTAAATCTATATTTTTAAAACTGCATCTAAAAGTTTTTTTTTTCTCTAAACCGTAACGGTAAAAACTACACACTAAAAAACTATTTTTCTTTGTTTTTTTTTTTATTAAATCTCAAGGAATATTTCAAAATTGGATCAAATTTAATCAAGGTTTGTTGTTCTATATAATATAATTAAAAAGAAAAGGAGAAAATTATAATTGACTTTCTTGTATTATCTTATTGAAAATTATTGTTGGCTTTATTGCATATAACGCAATAATATGCTTTGTAGTCCAAAACAAAGCTGCTTTTTAGGTTGATCCATGTAAGTAAATAACAAGAGTAACTTGGACGGATGGTTTTGTAAGGGATTAAGCGTGCGTGCGTGCGTGCGTGCGAGCGAGCGTGAGAGAGAGAGAGAGAGAGAGAGAGACCTCACTGTAAAGTCTTTTGGCATATAGCTGAATTTTCAAGAGAGCGTATGCCATGATATTGTTGAGTGCAGCCTCACCCAACATGAGACAATTAGTAAAGATGAATTCAAAAATGTTTCCATCAACTGTAGTTGATGAGCTTGGGACTGTTCTCAGAGATGTGCAGCTGTGTGCATCTAGTTTTGCAAGCCGTGGTGGAAACTTGGTGACATTTGAGCAGCCAGAGACATCAACAATAGCAATAGACTTCAACAAACAAATACTGTCTGGAAGATTCCCAAGTTGTTTACAGTCCCTCAAATTCAAAGCAACGAGTCGACTCAGATGTCCAATAGATTGGGGAAGTTCTTTGATTGCAGTCTCATTGAAATTCAAATACATCACATGCTCTGTAGTCTCTGGGTACATCTTGAGATTTGAGCAGCCAGGGAGGTTAAGAGCCTTGAGATATTTCGATTTAATGATTCTTGGAAGACTCAAAAGGCTTGTGCAGCTTCTCAGATCCAAATCAACAAGCTTCTCTAGAAATTGAATAGATGAGGGAACCACTTTCAGAGTTGTATAAAATTGAAGATTCAATCTCTCAAGACTTTTAGCCTTTGATAGGTCTGGAATTGCAGAAGATGCTCACAATTACTAAGGTTGACCTCTGTTAAATTCACAAGATTCTGCACCATCATAGCATTGATAACAAAAAAACCATTAGTATCTGTACATTTTATGTGATGTTTTGTATTAAAAAGATTGGAAAATACAATAAAGTCCTTGGTGGCTTAAAGAGAGGGTATAAATGATTGAGGGTTAGTGTGTTAATTGAACAATAGTTGATAAATATAAATAAGAAGAAAAAAAAAAAAACAAGAATGATCTGATTTTGAGAGAAAGAGAGCTGCGGGAGAGAAAGGAAAAGAGGAAGAAGAAGAAAAGAAAAGAGAGAAGGAAAGGAAGGAGAAGAGAAGTAGAGGAAATAAGTAAAAAATGTAAGATTTATTGTTTGAAGTGTATAATATGTTAAATTTTAGTTTTGATTAATTTTGAGAGTTTTGAAGTTTGTATTTTGAGTTAATTGATGAATTAATTTGAAGGTTAGGAGTTGATTATTGTGGGTATTTGATTAATTAGTTGATTTTGAGAGATTGAATTGAAGGATAATGATTTTGAGTTATGATTTTGTTTAAATGGTGAAATTGTGTTAGAAATCAGGGATAACAGTAGGTGATCTGTTGAAATTCTGGGTTTGAGGTTGAAGATGACGAAAATTCAGTTTGGTCCCTCAATTTGTGAAATTGCAGTTTAGTCCCCGAACTTTGGAAATTTTACAGATTGGTCCCTGGGGCATAAATTGAGGTTCTGAACAGAACTGAGGATGATTTAAGGACAAAATTCCAGTATAATTAATATTTTCAGTTTGGTCCTCCAATTTGACAAAAAGATTTGACCCTAAATTTTGTAAATCAATGGACCTTGGGCATAATTCAAGATTCCTGGACAAAGATAAGACGAATTATGGATAAATTTCAGTATGGTTATATATTTACAATTCGGTCCTCAAATTTTGGTAAAATTACGTTTTGGTCCCTGTTTTGGAAAATTGTCGTTTTAGTCCCTAAACTTGGGAGATTAAGCCCGGTTTATTTTATGCATTGGGATCTTTTGTTTGATTTGTTTTTGAGTATATTTCATATATTTATTGTAGGTTCTCCTAACGATCCTTAATGGATTTTCGGGTCTTTCGTCTGACATTCCTTTTAGTTCATATTTTCCGGGTGAGTGGAATAATCTTTAATATGCATATAATATAAATAAATATGTATGTTGATTATACAATGAGTACAACTAGTAAATTTCTTGAATATTTATATATGTTGCTTTATTTTCCGAGTACTCATTTATTCTTGAATTTGCACTCGCAATCTGATAAAGTAAATTCTATTTGATATGATATATGTATCTGATCAAGTAAAGTCTATTTGATATGATATACGTTTCTTTGATGATTATGTGAATATCTATTATGCCTTGATATGGGACTTGTCAGTAACTCCATGCTAACGGAGAATAGTTAGCCTGTGTGCACATAGTATTCTGTTACCTAGCTAGTGAGAGAGGCATCAGCCTGTGGCGATTGATCATCCCACAGTGGTCACCGACGGGTGTCATCTGGTCACCTTCGGGTGTCATCTGGTCACCTTCGGGTGTCATCTGATCTCTGACATGTAATCCACTACGTTATGATAATATGTTACGTTATGATAATATGTTTAGTAAGTATATGTATATGTATATGTATATCAAGATAAATCATCTTGCAAATACTATCTGAAATATATGAAATGTATATTAAATGTTATTCCCTCACTGAGTTGGTTGAACTCACCTCTCATTTTTTAATATTATTTCAGGTTCTTAGTTTCTGGAACTTTGTTGAGTGTTTCCGCTTCTTCAGTTCTGGTCGGTATGCCTTGCTTGTTCGCGAGGCTTTCCTTTCAGTTTTGATTTGATATCTTAGATGCTCCACTGTTACCTTGGTTTAATTAAATTTGGATTTGGACAATGTAATGAGTATTATGAATTATTATTTTTGTTTTAATAACTATCTTTCGGTTTCATCAGTATTTGAATAATATAATATTTCTGAATATTATGAGCCGCTGCGTATTTTTGAACAAATTGTTCTTTTGATATGTCCGTTCTGAGGCTTAGCGTAGGTGAGGTGTCCTTTCGACACCGCTCCTACGTTGCCGGTCACGGATCCGGGATTCGGGTCGTGACGTTTTAAAATTCATTTGAAAAAGGACAAAGATTACATGTGTAGTGACTAAAACATACCCGGTCCCCCTTCCAAAGTTCTCGAACCTTGCTGTGTGATAGGTTAAGTTCAACAAGGTTCTCTGGATGAAAATTGGATGGCAAAGATTTCAGAGGTTATCCATCCCAATGGAGATACCTCAACTCATCAGAAAGTGATTTGAGACCATTAGAAAGGTACACTTTACAGTTCTTTCCAACTTCAGACTTATAAATTTTGAGCAATCTAATATTATACATCCGAGCAAAAGCTTTAGAGCTTAACTTGAGTTCTTTTATTTTAGAGGTGTCAAAGAATATCCCTTCAACCTTTTCAGTTCCCTAAAGATCACAGCAAGGAAAAAACTAAAGCATGATAAGTAACACAAATCCATGGTCATATGTGAGTACTTTCAAACTTCATAGACCAAATATCGAAAAAGAAACAAGAAATGAAAGAAATTAAGCATTTGCATACATGACACTCACCATATTTTTTGTCAAAACTTGATTGACATCCCCAGGACTCCATAACCTACTATGTTTTCCCAGTTCTTTTATGGATTCTTGTCGGACAATTTCAAAAGCCATTTCTTGCACCAGATCATGCATTTCAAGCTTTGCATTTGAAATTGTAATAAGGCACCTTTCAACAAGAAAAAAAACTCCAATATTTGTTGAGAAACTGGTGCAAGCGTTATTTCTAAGGTGCCTACTGGAAAGGAATCCAGTATTTAGTGATGTTTACGTAGAGGGCAAGAGAGTCTGCAATGGGAATTTAGAGGTTTAATGGCAACTCCATTAATCATACTTTCATTATACTTTTCATATCCCTTCTGTTACAACCGTGCTGCATATATATACACAGCCTACCCATTACTGGCCTAACCGTATCCTTTTGTTCCGGACTGATGAGCACACACAACCTGGTGCTTCAGTTTGTTACAGGAACAGTGGCGCTAAATGAAACGGGGCGTTTTAGTCTGGCTATAATGACTATAACGGCTTTTTAACAATTCAAATTATAACGGCTATTTTAACAATCAAAACTACCTGCCTCAGCCTGTGCATGTAATAGGTATCCCCCCTTCAAAAAGCGACCTTGTCCTCAAGGGAGAATTCAGGGAAACGACAGCGAATCTCATCAGCAAACTCCCACGTAGCATCAGATGGTGTGAGACCCTTCCAGTGGATTAGGACCTGAGTAGTGGCCTGGTTATCTTTTTTCACCATCCTGCGATCCAAAACTATATGGGAAATAATCATAGGAACTGAAGGACTACTAGGCACTATGGACTGCACTATCTTGTTTCCAATGTGTTTCTTTAACTGGGACACGTGAAAAAGTGGGTGAATGGAAGCCGTGCGGGGTAGTAACAACTTGTAAGCTACAGAACCAATCCGTTTTAGGACTGAATAAGGTCCATAGAACTTGGAAGCAAGTTTCTGAGAACTTCTGTGTGCCATGGTTTTCTGTCGATAGGGCTGTAACTTGAGGTAAACTAAATCCCCAGGAGCAAAATGTCTGTCACTACGCTTGCGATTGGCAAGTTGTACCATACGATGTTGAGCTTTGAGTAAATTATCTTTGACTTGGCCAAGCATCTCTTCTCTCTAGGTAAGCAGTTGATCAACAGCCTCTACTGTGGAATCTTTAGGAAAGTAGGGGATGTGTAGAGGAGGAGGAAAACCATATAAAATCTCGTAAGGAGTAGACTTAGTGGCGGTGTGATAATTGGTGTTATACCACCATTCAGCAAGAGGCACCCATTTGGACCATTGATGAGGACTGCCACCAGACATACAACGCAAATACTGCTCTAAGCACCTATTCACCACTTCTGTTTGGCCATCAGATTGTGGGTGGTAAGCTGTAGAGTGATGTAGATCGACTCCCTGATGGTGGAACAGTTGCTGCCAAAAATGGCTCAAGAAGACTGGATCCCTGTCACTGACAATTGTAGATGGAAAGCCATGCAACTTATACACATTGTCCATGAAAACTCTAGCTACCGAAGAAGCTGAATAGGGATGACTAATGGCCATAAAATGTGCATATTTGCTGAACCTGTCAACTACCACAAAAATGACTTCCTTACCTTCTGATTTAGGAAGGCCTTCAATGAAATCCATGCTGATATCAGTAAAGGGAGCAAAAGGAATAGGTAAAGGTTGCAGCAAGCCTGGCGTTAACACATTTTCATGTTTATTTTGCTGACAGATACCACATTCCCTCACAAATTGCCTAATGTGTTTTTGTTGCTTCTTCCAGTAGAGCAAA
Source organism: Populus tremula (assembly GCA_964019445.1). Taxonomy (NCBI): domain Eukaryota; kingdom Viridiplantae; phylum Streptophyta; class Magnoliopsida; order Malpighiales; family Salicaceae; genus Populus; species Populus tremula. The sequence goes on from CAXHTJ010000011.1 coordinate 5,309,457, forward strand.
CTCCCCACCCTTTGAGCAGTAACCACCACCCCTGAGTGGCCCCCTGAAGCTGTATTATGGTATAAGGAGATCAACTTGTTCTGTAATGCAGGGTTGTGGCCTACCACGATTTTGCCCTTCTTGTTTAAGTGATTGTTGACCCACGTATAGTGAGGATGGGAACTGGGGTCATGCAACAAATCTTGTATAATGTGTTTGAGACTGTCATCTGATGCCCAGGTCAGCTTGATTTCATCCATGATAGGAGTAGAGATAGAAGACATGATCATTGTGCTTATGTGTCCACTAGGAATCCTTGATAAGGCGTCTGTTGCTACATTCTCTTTCCCTTTGCGATATTCGATCTCATAATCAAACCCAAGTAATTTAGTAAGCCAAAGGTGTTGAGAAGGACATGTTACCTTTTGATCCAGCAAATGCTTAAGGCTAACATGATCAGTCCTTATGCGAAAATGTCTTCCCCACAGGTAGTGTTTCCATTTAGCCACGGCTTGTAGGATTGCAAACATCTCCCTCTCATAAGCAGATAAGACCTGCTGCCTAGGACCAAGAGCCTTGTTGAGGAAAGCTATAGGATGCCCTTCCTGCATCAACACAGCTCCCACACCCGTGCCTGAGGCATCTGTTTCAATTACAAATAACTTGGTCATGTCGGGTAATGCCAAAACTGGAGGATGTGTCATTGCTTGCTTTAATGTTTCAAAAGCAACCGTAGCCTCTTCATTCCATTTGTAAGAATCCTTCTTGAGGAGCTGGGTTAAAGGTTTGCAGATGGTCCCATAGCCTTTGACAAAACGTCTGTAGTACCCTGTGAGTCCAAGGAATCCTCTCAGCTGTTTGATGTTTTTAGGAAATGGCTAATTGACAATGGCCTTGATCTTGACTGGATCCGTGGCCACCCCAGACTTGGTGATTACGTGGCCCAAATATTCAACTTGAGAACTGCCAAAAACACACTTGCTTTTCTTAGCAAGAAGTTTCTGGCTCCTGAGTATTTCAAACACAATTTGTAGCTGCTCGACATGCTGTTCCAAGGTAGGACTATATACCAAGATGTCATCAAAGAAAACTAGAATGAATTTTCTTAAATACCGCCTGAAGATGTCGTTCATCAAGCTCTAGAAGGTAGCGGGTGCGTTTGTTAAGCCAAATGGCATAACCAAGAACTCATAATGGCCATTATGAGTTCTGAAAGCTGTCTTGCGAATGTCTCCAGCCCGCATCCTTATTTGATGATAACCAGCCCGTAGATCAACCTTAGAAAACACAGTAGCTCTGCCCAGTTCTTCCAACAATTCTTCTACAATTGGAATAGGAAACTTGTCTTTGATGGTCATTTTATTAAGAGCTCTGTAATCCACACACAAGCGCCAAGTGTCGTCCTTCTTCCTTACCAAAACTACAGGTGAAACAAAAGGGCTGGTGCTGTGTTGTATGATGCCCGAATCCAGCATTTCAGTGACTATTGTTTCCACTATGTCTTTTTGTAAGCCAGCATGACGATAAGGCCTGAGATTGACTGGTTGGGATCCTTCTTTGAGAGGAATGGCATGGTCATGTGCTCTTAGAGGAGGCAGTCCTGTTGGCTCCTTAAAAATGTCCTAGTAAGAATGCAACAATTCATCTATGGTTGAATTATTTCCAATGTTAGGTTGAAGAGTTGTTGTCATTGAACTGATAGCATGATCACTATCTCCCACCACCCTTAGGCTGCGTAAATTCACTTCCACCAGCTGGTTTGGACTGTTCAGTAGGCTATTGAATTGTTCAAAGCCAATTGTCTGCAGCTTAACTGGAATATCCCCTTGCAGTAAAATGTCCTGCCCTTGCCATATAAAAGACATCCACAATTCTTTAAAATTAGATAAAATGTTACCTAATGTAGCTAGCCATTGTACTCCCAGCACCACGTCACAATTATTGAGTTCCACTACAAACACATCTGTGGAGAATTGGACTCCCTGCATTCTCTAGAGGAAGTTCTTACACACAGAATTGCAAGTCATCTGGCCTCCATTTGCTGCTTCGACTGCTAATGGCCGGATTGGAGTGAGGGTGCAGCTCAATTGCCTGGCCACCTGGGTGTTTATAAAATTGTGTGTGCTCCCAGAGTCGATCATGATGAAGAGGGGGGTTTTATCAACCTTACCAGTCACTCTCAGGGTCTGAAAACCTGAAGTACCCTCCAAGGCATTGATTGATATTTGGGGTGTGAAGGTGTCAGGATCAACTTCACTGTCTGCTTGGACCTCATCTTCTAACACCTCCTCATTGCCCACAATACATAGGGAATAAACCTTTTTGTTTTTGCATCTATGGCCCGGTATGAATTTTCTTCACACCAAAAACACAATCCCTTCGCCCTCCTCTCATCCAGTTCTTTATTCCTTAAGGTCTTAGTAGGTCGGTATGGTTTGTTTGGGGATTTCTGGTGGTAAGGATATGGTTTGATAGTGGTGTTAGTCGGGTAGAAGGTGGGTTTAGTGCTATTTTGGGTAGTGTAAGGCTTGGGTGAATTAGCACTCGTAGGGCTGTATGTGTTTTTAGAGTAAGACTGGTGTGGCTGTCTATGGCTAATGGTGTTTTCTTGTAGCCTAACTAGATTGTAGGCCTAGTAGAGGGTTTTAGGCTCAAACATTTTGACCATGTTCTTAATCTCCACTTCTAATCCTCCAAGGAAGAAAACCAATGCCTGCCTTTCTGTCATTTCTGCTCTATTCCACAGAATATCAAATTCCTGTATATAAGATTCTAGATCAGTCTTCTGTTTAAGGTCTTTTAGTTCCTCTAAAGGATCAGTTTGGCCTCCAAAACGACAGCATAATGCATCAATGTATTCACTCCACAGGACTTCAGGTCGATGCCTAACAAAATTCTAGTGCCAGTATAAGGCTCGGTCATCCATGTAGTATGATGCTTGTTTGAGTTTTTCAGAATCAGTCATTTCTGTAATTTCAAAGTATTGGTGACACCTGAATAGCCATTGATAGACATTGTCTCCATTGAAACTAGGGAAATCACGTCTAGGTTTGAATACCTGGTGAAGATGTTGATCTGCTTCTCTGGTCTAATTATTTCTGCTGACTCCATTGGAACACCCCGGCTGTTCAAGGTTAGCATGTAGTTCACCTCTTCCTGAGCTCAGCCTCTGTAGGAAGGAGTTTTGCTGAAAGGTTAGACCACTGATTAAGTCTTTGATCTCTCCAAACTTAACCTCGTGACTCTCCATTTTCTGGCCATAGACTTCTAATAACTTGGTTACTTGCTCATATTTGGCCGCGTGCTCCTTGTTGGCAGACTCAATCGTCTCCTCCAAGCGTCTTAGATCCTGTGTTCTTGTGTCTGGAGGCATGGCTGTTGTCCAAGGTTCGCGAGCTCTGATACTAGTTGGTGCAAGCGTTATTTCTAAGGTGCCTACTGGAAAGGAATCCAGTATTTAGTGATGTTTACGTAGAGGGCAAGAGAGTCTGCAATGGGAATTTAGAGGTTTAATGGCAACTCCATTAATCATACTTTCATTATACTTTTCATATCCCTTCTGTTACAACCGTGCTGCATATATATACACAGCCTACCCATTACTGGCCTAACCGTATCCTTTTATTCCGGATTGATGAGCACACACAACCTGGTGCTTCAGTTTGTTACAGGAACAGTGGCGCTAAATGAAACGGGGCGTTTTAGTCTGGCTATAACGACTATAACGGCTTTTTAACAATTCAAATTATAACAGCTATTTTAACAATCAAAACTACCCGCCTCAGCCTGTGCATGTAACAGAAACCACATCCATCCAGTATTCTCTTCACGTAATCAATTTGCTTCCCTTTAAAGAAACACGCAATATCAAGAAATATGTTCTTCTCTTCATCACCAAGTGCATCAAAACTTACTTTCAACATATTATAAATTTTCAGCTGAGGATTTCTTTCAAGTTTATTCAATGCATTTTCCTAGTCCTCTTTCCTCAGGTCAAATAGAAAGGAATCCAAAACTTTAAGAGCCAATGGGTTTCCTTTAGCATAATTTACTGCCCTGATTGATAGGCCCATATAATCTTTTGGAATGTGGTTTCCTTTGAAGACAGACAAACTGAAGAGTTGACGAGCTTCACTGCAATTTAATTCCTCGACCTCATATATTTCATCAGCCACATTCTTAAGCACTTGTCTATCTCTGGATCCCATGCGTAGAGTGTCAATACTCTGGAAAGGAATTCCTCTCGCAAGCGAATCAAGCCACCACATTCTTCCGATTTCTCTCTTACACTGGTAATAAGACAGCAGCTTTCATATTGACTTGAAATACTGTTGAAAACAGCTTCCGCAATGGTTGTCTTACCCATACCACCCATGCCCCATATTCCGATTATGCGAGCTTCAGATGATCTAATGCATAAAAGTGTTTTGAGTCGTTCAATGCGTGAATCTATCCCAACTAGGCCCTTAGAGTCACCTAATGATGTGTGTTTCAATTTTTTCAAAATGAATTGCACAATTTCACTTACGAGTTTGGACTCAGGCCACATACAATGGACTAGATGATGGCATGTCTAGGACAAGATGCTGGGACCTGGTACGATGGACTGTCTAGGCCAAGACAGAAACACAACAACATTAGCGGCATGTGGGGTGGACAGCTCAAGCGAAGCATGGGGTGGACTTTCCAAGAAGGGTCTGGGGCAGACAATTGACCATGTGGTTCGTGAGGGGCAGACCAGGCTATAAGAACATATAGGGTGGACTGGACAAGAGAGGCATGTGGGGTGGACAGCTCAAGGGAAGCATGGGGTGGACTTTCCAAGAAGGGTCTGGGGCAGAGCACTCATGTGTGGAACATAAGTTTATGCTGTGGAGTATGCAACAACTTGTAAGCAGAAGGTAAATTCTTCGTATCACACAGACGGATTTGTGTATTCCTTTGTCAAAAATGCTTTTATGTTTTAAAAAATTAAAATTTCAAAATTACTTAAGAATAAAAGATTTTAGAAAACAAAATTCTTTTTTTTCAAAGAAATAAAATCATGCATGCTAGCTCTTGTATAGTGTAAGAGCGTTTTCAATATGAAATGAAATTTTGTCAAATTGATTGGTAAAACTTGTTAAAATGACGTATTAAAAAAAAGATTTCTTGAAAATACATAATAAACATTTTTGAAAATGTTGAGACTTATTAGTTAAGCTATTTACCTTTTAAAACAATATCTAAAAAAAAAAACAGGTAGTTACAATACTTCAATACACTTCAATTGTTCTACGAAATGACAATATTAAAATAAAATAAAAAATGCTTGCAAGAAAATAAAAGCTTGATGTCATATTAAAATATAATTATTTAATCTCTATAATTTTAAATCTATAAATAACATAATCTTATTTTATTAATTTCATATCTTTTATTAATTTATTTTTAAATTTTTTAAAATAAAAATAAAAATTTTAAGTACATAAGATGCAAAAAAAAATATGAGAAAAGAAGGTATATTTCGTTAGCAAACGACTTGATTAACCTTTGTCAATTCTAGTAAAAAATCATTAGTCATATTAAAATTTAGATTGGTAGGTTTGCTCTCCATTTCATCCATTAAGGTTTGGATTTTGTCAAATTTTGCAAAAGGGAAAGAAGAATACATTAATCTTAGATTGGTACATGAAATGAATACCATCGCTGATAAAAATAAATAAAAGAATAATCCAATTCTCATCTTAAAATTTTCTTGGAATCGACAGCAATTCACCCCTGTATCCTTATCAAAATAATTATTATATTATTTCTACCGTAAAACCCAAGTGTCATTCATATTAATTATGCCTTCTCTTTTTTCTCGAGGGAAAAACGTAGCCAATTTCATCCCATCTCATGCTTGGAACATGCTCTCTTGGCTTGGAACATTGCTTCCAATTCATCTCGATCAAGAGGAAAAAACGGATAGTCTGGCGCCCTGGTCAAAGCAAAGCGACGTATCTCATCTTTATCTTTGGCATCCAGTAGACGGACTCCACACTCGTTTACTTGACAAAAATCTAATGGTAAAAGATTATCTTTCCTATCTACTAGTTGGAATTCAACTGAGATCTCATTGTATTCCCTAAACATATCCTTTTCTTTGACAACCAAACAGGGATCAAATACACAAATATGTGTTCTGAGTCCATGCGCTTCTCATCATACCAACCATAAAAATAGCAAAAGACATCATGGCTATCACCGTGCTCATTGTGAAAGTGATACGTGCATTTAACTCGCAAATCATGGCTGACAGAACGAAATGCAATTACAGCGCAAAGACAGAAACCTAGGAAGGACTTGCTATTAGCCCACTGTGAAGATAGTTGGAATGTTACTGTAGATCCCCACTTTTGATGGCTAAACCACTTCGGATTCACATCTCCTGGGAGGTAGAAACTGATCGGTACTGCCACTACTAAAGTATTGGGCTCCTTCTGTTAACAAAACAACATCTTTTAAAAATAAGACATGGCAAATATGGCAAGGAAAGAAAAAAGTATATCTATTGGTATAACACAATTAAAAAAGTTTGAGAAATAGACCGCATGGTATACCTCTTCGGAATAAAGCATGAAACCCGAAGAAACACGCAATATCAAGAAATATGTTCTTCTCTTCATCACCAAGTGCATCAAAACTTACTTTCGACATATTATAAATTTTCGGCTGAGGATTTCTTTCAAGTTTATCCTTTGGTCAAATAGGAAGGAACCCAAAACTTTAAGAGCCAATAGGTTGCCTTCAGCATAATTTACTGTCCTGATTGATAGGCCCATATAATCTTTCAGAATGTGGTTTTCTTTGAAGACAGTCAAACTCAAGAGTTGATGACCTCATATATTTCTTCAACTACATTCTTAAGCACTTTTCTATCTCTGGACGTCACAAGAATTCAACTTCCTGGACCAAACATATCATGCCTAAGACATGTTCATATCCCAAGACATTCTGTACTAGTCATTCTGTGGATTCAAATTAACATGCATAACATGGGAAGCATGATCCCAAGACATATTTGTTGGCGTGAGTTACGCAATTAGCTAGCTTAGACTGATGAATCCTTTCCCTTGAGGGACAAACATGATTGTAGTCGAAGATATTGTATAGGCATTAAATAACTTTCTAAAATAGTTCCTTGTATCTCTATATTCTTGTATCTCTATATCTTGTACTCAGATTAATGAAATAACATAACAAAGAAAGCTAATTTTGTCATGGTATCAGAGCAGGATCTTAGGTTTCCTGTTTTTTGATCAGGCAGGGATCAAGTTTTTCTTTTTTCTTCTTCTTTTTGTTTGGCTTCTATGGCTGACTCCACTAAAACTATTCTTGATAATCTGACATAAAAAATGACAGAGGTCTTGACAAGGGTCCAGATTAAAATTTGAATTTTATCAAATTTTGCAAAAGGGAAAGAAGAATACATTAATCTTAGATTGGTACATGAAATGAACACAATCACTGATAAAAATAAATGAAAGAATAACCTAAGTGCCATATTAAAATTTTCTTGGATTCGGCAGCAATTCGTTACACTATATCCTTGTAAAAATAATTATTATATTATTTCTACCGTAAAACCAAGTGCCGCACGTGTGCGGCGTCGCGGCGAAAAACTACATAGTGTTTGTTTCCATTTTCTTAATCTACAATGTAAATCTATCTATATCTATGGGGATACAAGAAAATGCTGTCTTTTATTGGTAGAAAATGGAATGGGAGTCGCCACCTAGTATTTTGGTCACTAGGAACCCTAACTGGTCTCAGAGATTGGGTACGGGGACTGGTTGCGTAAAGGGAAGGTATTAGCACCCCAAATACGCCCTACCTAAGGTAAGCTGCATTGTTTTATTGTCTGATAAAAACTAAGGTGTTAGTGTACTTCTAGTCGTTGGTCTGTTTGTGGTTCAAGAAAAATCCTCCTCGGTAAGAAGGTCTTTTATCTTATCGGGTAAAATCCTAACCGTTCTAACGTCTATACCAAAACTTTATTAATAATATTTAGGAATACGTTTTACGTATAAATTCGTAATCCCAAATACTAAAAGAAAACAAAAAGATTTTTTAAGAATTTTTGAAATATTGGCCTAGTTCTCATGGCTTGAATAAACTGGTTATTAAAGCCAAAATGCATGCTAATACATATATTGTTTTGAAAATTTTCTTTGTTGTGTGAAAATATGATGTTATAATATTTATATATATATATATTGGAGAGACTAGGCCGTATTTTAAAACAAAAACAATTTTTTGAAAATATTATTATTATTATTGTTTTGACGAAAATCAGGTATTTTAATACTGAGCTTGTATCCTTACGATATAAAAATACAACCCAATATTAATCCACCTTGATAAAAATATGCAGAAAAATCAACAACATTTTTAGGGACTTTTTAGAATTTTTTTGAAAGCAAAAACATTTTTTATTCTGAAAATCTTTGATATTTTGACGAAAACCGGGTATTTTTAACACTGGTTTTGTATCTTTACGGTATAAAAATACAAACCAACATTAAACCACTTTGACAAAAATATGCAGAAAATCAACAATATTTTTAAGATTTTTCAAAATATTTTTTTTATTTTTATACATATATGCAAAATATTTTTTTATTCTATAAATTATAATACACACAACACACACACACACACATATATATATAATTCACGTCCTGCGTGAACAGTAGGACGTGAATTATATTTCACGCCTACTGTTCATGCAGTGAACAGTAGAAAGAAGAAGAAGGAGAGAAGAAGAAGAAGAAAGGAGGAGGAAAGGAAAAGGAAGGAGGAGAAAGGAAGAGGGGCTCACTTGGCCGAAGAGGTTGTGGCTGCTGTGATGAGGTGGTTCAGCCGGTGGTTGCAGCGGTGGAGTTGGAGGAAGACGGCGTCGGTTTCCTGTTGCAGAGGAAAGAAAGAAGAAGAAAAATCTGCAGAAATTGGGCGAAAATGCTGGTTTTTGGCTGACTTTGGACCTGAATTTTTCAACCCTCAGATCATCAAATCCGACTCTATTTATAGGCTGTGGAAGAGGGCAATCTTGTCTACGTTGGGGAAAAATTTCAGCCCTTGATTCAGTTGGAAAGCATCTCAACCGTTGGCTCAAAGTGTGCACCTCGAGCTGCCAAATTTGGCAGCTCCAGGCTGTGAACTGCCCGAGGTGGCCACTTTGAGCCACTCACCGGAGCCGTTTATGACTTTTTCGACCCGACCTGATCATTCTCCGGGATAAAGGGGTTTCATGTGGACATGTTGGTGTATGTTGTGTCGGATTTGGAGGTGACACGAGCCGGAAAACGCGCCTGGAAAGCAGCCACTCAGGCAGCTTTTTGAGGAAGAAAGTGAACAGTAATTTAAGGCACCTTTTCCAAATTGGTCCCTAGTTTCGGTTTTTCACAATTAAACCCCTAATTGGCCATTAAACTTCAATATTTATTCAATTAAGCCCCTGATTTGGCCTAATAAATTCCTAAAAAATATATTTTGGCCCCAGAACTTAAATTTCTTCTAATTAAAGCCCAAATTGACTTAAAAATTAATTTTTCTTGCAATCAAAACTCATATAAATTCAAATAAAAATCCAATCAAGTCCATAAACATCCAAATTTGGGCTTTTTTCCTCAAAATTCAAATTTCCTTCTCAACAGGGCTCTCATCCTTCAAGAATAAACTGTTAAAAATCCATCTTTGTATTTTTAAACTCCTTGACTGATTTTTCTGACCATTTGCTGAGCGCTTCTGCCTCCTGTTATTTTTCTAACCTCCTTTGGCTATTTATTTTATTTCATTTATTTGGGGACCCAAAAATGGGTTTCAACACCAAGTACCATTCATATTAATTAGGCCTTCTCTTTTTTCTCGAGGAAAAAAGAATAGCGAAAATAATCCTCCCATCTCATATCTAGGAACCCAAAACAAAGCAAATTCCTGACAACATAAAAAGCATTGCCTAAGCTAAGTCGAGGGAAAGCCTTGTTTAGACTTTAGAGAATAAACATAGGCCTAAACTGAAAGGCCTGCTTATGTTTGGCTAAATAAAAAAAAAGATGGGCAAGAGTGTACCACATCTAAGCGAGTATGGGAGGCGTCCGAGCCTTTTGGATAGCGTTTCTTGGTGTCCAAAAATACCTTTATGTCGTGTTGTTGGGAGCATCGCCATGTCCTTTTTCTACTGGTTTGACGTGTGCCTCTAGTATGCATTTTTTCCCATTATTTTCTCTTTCCCTGAAAATTACAGCTTGACTCTCTTTGTTGATGGTACTTCAATTTCAGTTTAGTAAGCTTGGGTTGGCTCAACCGAACTGTTCTCTAATCTAGTTGGCCCCAAGTGCACAACTCTCTGGTCCACGTAAGCCAACCCAATTAGACTCACTCAGAGTCACCGCCTTGACTTGGTATCATGCAAATTCCTTGCATTAGCCCACATCACAATGTATTATTACGAACTCCAAAAGGTCACCATGGTGCCACGCACCTGCTAGTGCTACCATAGTTATCAGACCCGACCTGGGGGTGGAGCCGGCCAAAAAATCAGGTTCCGGGTTACACGGGTTGACTTGAGTCAACCAGAATTAACCCGAAAAAATTAAAAAAAAAATTAAAGTTTTAATATTTCATATGAAAAAATTAAAAAATAATTCATGTGAATATAAGCTATGCATGTTATAAATAATAAAGTTTAAAATATTATTTCAAAAAGGTTTTTTATCACACATTGAAAAGATATCATGTTAGTATGTTATCCTTTTAAGTTGAAGTATTTAAACCAAAAAGGTTTTTTATCCCACATTGAAAAAATATTTTTTTTCTTATGAATATAAAATATATATACTAAAGGGCTTCAAATCATACATTAAAAAAAATAAAATATTCTTTTAATATTTATATAATAAATTTGAAAAGAATTTAATAATACGCTTCTTAGTTAAAAGAAGTCAACCATTTCAATTGCAGTATTATGAGATCGATATACTTAATCATCTATAATTAAAAAAATATATCATCAATTACTGATTTATATTAAGAATTAGTTAAAACAGAAAAATTAACAATTTATCTACTCATTGACAGATTGATTCAGTTTATTTTGATTCCTTTTGTTTTGACAGCAACTACTGAACAAGCTTTTTCAACTATGAAAATTGTTAAAACAAGACTTTATAATCGGATGGAAAATGACTTTCTTGTAAATTATTTGATTGTCTATATAAAAAGAAAAATTGCTGAAAGATTCATAATTGATATGATAATTGATGATTTCTATTTCATGAAATAACGATGAATATAATTAAAATAAATATATAAGAATTATTTTTTTATTATTTTTTACGTTATTTTAAAGTTTTATTAAGCATAAATAATGCATCGTTTTAACTAATATTTCTTATATATTTTGTATGTTTATATTTAATAGGTATAAAAACCAACAAAATTAAAATAATGAATATATTATGAAAATAAAATTAACTTTATAGCTTTGACTCAATTTTAAACCTCTTACCTTATATAAATATATAAAATCATCATATATTTATAATAAGTTCTTTGAATAAAATAATTTTTTTTTTTTTTAACAATTCATGCACAACTATTTTTTCTTTTTTAAAAAATATATCTTATCATATTAATCATTTTTTATTAAATAATCCTAGCTCCGTCCTGATCCACCTGACCTGGGTTTCTCACATTGTCATCAGAAGTTCAAGAGAATGGCAAAACGGCTGATATAAGCCATAGCAGTAGCAGTTTGAAGTCTAGCACAGAGCGTCTACTAAGATCATTCTCGATGCCAGCAGATGCAGATGCAGATGCAGCAGCAAATGCAAGGGTGAATGTCATCTGCACTCGAAGGAAACCCATTTTCTTGGAGTGAGTGATGCAAGCAACCAGATGCGAGTAACTAAATCAGAACAGCTCCGATGGTAAGGAGACGCAAAATGATCAGTTTTCGCAAGCTCCGTCTCACCAGAAGGGTATAAATATCAACGACGGCCACGGAAAGACTCCATAAGATTTGAACACCGACAGCATTAAGGGTTGCCAAGTGGTAAGCGGCCTGTGTCCCCCAAAGGCGAACCAGCGTTGCCTCTTTTATGTCTCAAGATTTGGATGTATGTTTTGGTTTTGTTTACATGGAAGCCATTTTTTGTTTTGCTTCTTTCACCGAAGAAGACTGCGTCTGCATTTTGCTCCGTTTCAACCAGGGGACGCAAGAGGAAATTGGGATTCTCTAACAATCTGCCAGAATTATTACAGCAAATTACATTACATTAAAAAAAAAAAGGGGGGGGGGGGCTAAATTGAGGGGAATGTTTAAGAGTTTGATATTAGCTGTTTTTTAAAGAATTGTTTTTACTTAAAAATATATTAAAATAATATATTTTTTAAATTTTTTAAAAATTAATTTTAATATTAATATATTAAAACTATTTAAAAACTGGTAGATTCATTTTTATTTTTTTACTTAAAAATATATTAAAATCCTTTAATTTTCAAAAGCCATTTCTTGCAACAGATCATGCATTTCAAGCTTTCCATTTGAAATAGTAATGACGCACCTTTCAGCAAGAAAAAAAACTGCAATATTTGTTGAGAAACCACAACCATCCAGTACTCTCTTCACGTAATCAATTTGCTTCCCTTTAAAGAAACACGCAATATCAAGAAATATGTTCTTCTCTTCATCACCAAGTGCATCAAAACTTACTTTCAACATATTATAAATTTTCAGCTCAGGATTTCTTTCAAGTTTATTCAATGCATTTTCCCAGTCCTCTTTCCTTAGGTCAAAAAGAAAGGAACCCAAAACTTTAAGAGCCAATGGGTTTCCTTTGGCATAATTTACTGCCCTGATTGATAGGCCCATATAATCTTTCAGAATGTGGTTTTCTTTGAAGACAGTCAAACTCAAGAGTTGATGAGCTTCACTGCAATTTAATTCCTCAACCTCATATATTTCTTAAACCACATTCTTAAGCACTTGTCTATCTCTGGACGTCACAAGAATTCTACTTCCTGGACCAAACATATCATGCCTAAGACATGTTCATATCCCAAGACATTCTGTAATAGTCATTCTGTGGATTCAAATTAACATGCATAACATGGGAAGCAAGACATATTCATATCCTAAGATTCAAGTCATGATATCAATTAAATGAGAAGCTATCAATTTAAAAGTCAATTTAAAAATATATATTGACTCATATGAAGAATTTAAATTCAACAATTGATTATTTTTATTGTAATAAAAACAATAATCAACATATATATTATCAAGAAGCATGATCTAATTTGTATTAATAATTCAAATATTTATAATATTTATCATGCATATGAAAAATTATTCACTCATCTGACTCTAAAGCGAACATAACTTGAAAGCAGATACTGAAGGAAATCCTATTTAATACAACCTATTTTGTAGGTAGAATATCAGGATTATCTTAATACAAATAAAACATATTAAAAAACGAGTTGAAAAGAATATACAACCTATTTAATACACTTAACTAAGAGTTTATTCCATAACCTTATATGTTTTTGAACTAAATTAGTTATTTTTTCTAAAAACACAAAATTAAATGGTTTTCTTGAAATTTAATTCATAAGATAAAAAAAAAATTATAAGAATTGATAATAATTCAATTATTCATAAAACCAATCTGAAAAAATTAAAATTACATCAAGGGACCAATCTAGAATTTTATCATATTTTTAGGGGTCAAGTTGTAATTTTATCAAATTGGAGGATCAAAATGAAAAGTCATAAATTCATAACTATACTGGAATTTTGCCAATAATTCATATTTAATTCTGTCAAGAATCTAGGATTATGCTCCAAGGACCAATCTGGAATTTTATCATATTTTTAGGGGTCAAATTGTAATTTTGTCCAATTAGAGGACCAAAAAGAAAATGTCATGAATTCATAACTATACTGGATTTTGACGATAATTCATCTTTAATTCTGTCCAGAATCTAAGATTATGATCTAGGGATCAATCTGTAATTTTTTAAAGTTCAGGGACTAAACTGTGATTTTCACAAATTAAAGGATCAAATTGAAATTTCATCATCTTCAACCTCAAACCTAGATTTTACCACAGATTACCTACTGATATATCAAGATTTCTAACTCAAATTCATCAATTAAATAAATCATAACTCAAAATCATCATTTTGATCTAAAATCTTTCAAAATCAACTAAATAACTTATTATCCATAACAATCAACCCATAATATTCAAGTTAATTCATCAATCAAATCCAAAATAAAATCTTCAAAACCCTATTATCCAACAAAAAAAAAAAGTAAAGCTAAAGAAAACACATTTATACACATCAAAGCATAAATCTTACCTTTTAAATTTATTTTCTCTAACTATCTTCTCCTTCATTTATCTTTCCCAATTTTCTCTTCTTCTTCTTTCCTTTTCCTTCTCTCCTGTCAGTTTTTCACTCTCAATTTTAGATCCCTCTTTCTTTCTTCATTCTATTTATACTTATAAAGTATTATTCAACTACCATAATACTCTTTATTCATTTATACCTACTTCTAAGCCTCCAAGGGCTTTGTTGTCTTTTTCTATTCTATTTTGTTTTCAAAACATTACATAATCATTGTTTTATATAATATTTTTTGTTTAGAAATATATCAAAATAATATTGTTTTAATATTATTTTTTATTTGAACACATCAAAACAATCTGACAACATAAAAAAATAAAAATAAAAATAAAATAAAATAAAATAATTTTTATTTTCAAAAACCCTTTTGTTGCAAAGACTAACAGGCTTTTAGCTTCATCAAAGGATACTTTATCACATAAGCTCCTTTATTTAGCACAATCGTTTCTTGAGTTTCATCAAATGAAATGATCTTAACAATTCTATGTTTTTAGGCTTCATATATAATTTCTTCATGATAGTGGTTACTACTTATCACTGGTTATGTATGAAGCATATCTCTTGTCTCATGCTCCTCTGACTAACATTAAAGCTATTATTACATTGTTGGATACTAATGTCAAGATTACTACTAGTGATGCTACTCCACTTTATGATCCCACACTGTATTGTCAATTGGTTGAAAGTCTTGCATTTTATGGCACTCATTTGTGCACATTGTTATTTAGTTTATGCATGCTCCTTGCAACACTCATTTTGCAGCTAATTTTTATAGTTTTAGAGTCTGTTCAGTATTGTAATAATGATTGATTTTCAAAGTATTTTTTTGTTTAGAAATATATTGAAATATTTTTTTTATTGACATTAAAATGATCTGAAAATTGTAAAAAATAATTAATTTAAAATAAAAATAAAATAAAATAAAATAAATTTTTTTAAAAAATACTTTTGTTGCAAAAACAAACCGGCTTTTAGGTACATAACCTCCTTCTTTTAGCACAATCATCTCTTGAGTTGCTCACTTATTCTAGTGCAAATTGCGTTGATGATCCCACGAATCATCACTAAGCTAATGGATATTATTTCTTCCTCAGGGATTCAAACATTTCATAGAAAAAAGAAAAATATATTTACTTCTCGCCCTGGTGTGTGTGTGTGTATGTATATGTATTTATATATATAGAAATAGAACATCATGCTTTTACAGATATATGCTCCGAGTAATTGTGGTTGTGATAGCTTCGTTGGGATATGAGAGTTCATTTCTCAAATGCTACATTGTATCATTCTGATAATATTCAAAGTGTTTTTTAATTTAAATTTCTCATAACAAAGTGTTTTATAAAAGAACTAAATGTTGGGACCTATGATCAATGCTCAAAATTAAGAATACACAATTTAAGTGTTTTATGAAATATATGTATTTTATTTGTTATGGTGAGTAATTTAATTAGGGTCTTTATTTTTAATTGATATAAAATTTTAATTAAATGAGCTATTTCGTAAATTAAATTTATGTTAGCTGTGTGATTTATTTGTGGTTAAAATGGTAATCTATGTTGTTGTGAAATTAATTAATTAGATAGATAATTTGTTGGTAGAAAACATGTTGATTTTAAGATTATTATTTGTAATTTTTTTATGGTTTTATTTAAAATTAGTTATGTTTTTTAAATGTAATTTGATAACTGAACTGCAATGAAACTCAATAAATAGTTACCATAAGTTGCTTGATAGGTGGTTGCAAAACGACGACAAATATGGTATTTGTAAGTGTTCTGTTTTGAACACTATGTTTTGATTTCAAAGTATTTTGGCTTATCATTTCAGAGTTATATTGTTTATATATAATTTAAAATATTAATATGATAAAAATAAATTCAATTCAAATATAAAGATAAACTAACTTGAAATAATGCAATTTAAATTTCAAACACAATTAATGACCTTTCAAATCCATGATCTGGATCATGAGATCATAATAACCCCAAATAAAACAAATTATAAAACTCAATTATCAATAAATCTATTGTTGATTAATGAAATTGGGAGAAAAACAATCTTAAAAAAAAGACACAAAAAATAACATTTCAAAACAAAATTATGAAAATGTCATTGATATTCTCTCAAAGCCTTTCTAAACTCCTATTACCTTGAAAGTTTAACCTGAGATATCATAATATTATGAAAATATCATTGATAGTCTCTCAAAGCTTTCTAAACTCCTATTACCCTGAAAGTTTAACCTGAGATATCATAATATGTGTCGCACCCTAAAAAATCCTGGCGCGCGTCAGCTGGTGACTTTTCTCGTTGTTGCATTTGCCTTGAATTTGTTCGTTGGAGTCGCCACCTAGTAATTCATTGAGGGCTACTAGGAAACCTGATGTACTAGTCTTGTCAGAGATCGCGAGTAAGGGACTGGTCGTGGTTAGGGAAGGTATTAGCACCCTAACACACCTTACCTGAGGTAAGCTGCTTTGTGGACTTGATGTGTTAAAGAAGTTTTAAAAATTCAGTTCTTTCATCGAATTTTAGAAAATACAACTTACATGTAAGTTCATGATTCTTTATCCGTGATTAAATCAGAATATTAAATTCTTCTTTATTCTTGCAATATAAAAAAAACATTCATAAACAAAATACACACCACATTCACTTTCAAGCTTCGTGGACTTGATATATTACAAATAAAATTTTAGCCAATTCTAAGGCTTTGATAAATCAGTTATTACTTTTCCAGACTATATATGTAGATACATGTTCTACATTTCCATGGAAAATTCAACATGATTTTTATCTGTCCTTTAGATATTTGTGCATATAAATTAAATTCATTTTTTTATTTATTTAATAACAATACATAAACAAAATTACAAGCACACACAAACATTTTTTTTTATTATTATTATCACTCTCTTTCTTTTCTTTTCTTTTTCTTTTACATCCACATTTACATAAAATACAAACTATAAAAAAAACCACAAAATTAACCAAATATTACAATGAAAATTACAAAACAATCTAAAACTATTCAGAACAGTGGTGGCGCGTGGATCTCACGCACCACCGCCACTGGCGGCGCGTGGGTCCACGCGCCGCCGTGAAAAAAACAAACTGAAACAGGGGTCTGCAACGACCTCCTCCCCCTTTCTTTCCTCGCCGGCGCCGACCTGCAGATCAAGCAAAGAACGCACACCAGTCGATTTTAATTTTTGTTCTTTGTTTTTTTTTTTGTTTTTTTTCAAATCTGCTTCTCTCTTCCAGCTCCGTTTCTCTTCCTTCGCTGGTTACAGATCCGGCGATGGGTCTGTGGGCGCCGTGTCTCAGCTGCTGTTCGCGACTGCTGAAGTGGGCGGCGGTGAGGGAATGGACGAATGGCTGATCGTCAGGCTCCGCTCGAAATGGCGCTCGATCTGTGGGTGTCGCCGTTGGGGTTGCCGCTGGAGGGCAGATCTGCAGACGTTGCTGGAGGAAGAAGGTGGATCGCTCCGAGTCTGACGGTGGAGCTGCAGTTCGGCCGCCGCTGGGGAAGGAAACCGAATGGGGAGCAACCGTTGCTGGTGGGGAAGGAGACTAACCCCACGGATCCAAGCTGGGAGGGGGCAGCGGCTATCTTCAACAGGGAAAGGGAGGCTTCGGCTGAGGGGAGAAGGCTGGGTTTGTGGAGAAAAAAAATGACTGGTTGTCTTTGATGCAGGGAAGACGATGGAGAGCTGAAAATTAGAGGGCTGTGGGAGCTAAATGATACCAGAACCGGGGAGGGGCGGCTCCGGATGGGTGAGGGAGAAACAAAAGTTCAGTTTTTCTAGGGGTTTTTCTTTTTTTGTGTTTTTGGTTCCTCTCCCCAAAATTATCAAATGACCCCCTTCTCTCCTTTGAGTTTTCAACCTATATTTATAGGTAAAATGTTGCCCGGGTATCAAAATTGGTCCCTCAACTTTTTTTTTTTTGTAAATTTGGATTTTTCTTGTTTTTTTCTTGTATTTTTAAAAATGAGAAAAATCAACATCAATTCTATGAGAAAAATAATGATTTTAAAATGACGCGTGAAAAGTCGAACGTGTTCGAAAAAACAATTGAAAATTAAAATTCTTTTTAGAAGACGTTGAAAATGCTAAAAACATTGCAAATATATTAAAAAACATATTTTTTCTTTCTTTTTGTTGTTTTCACTATTTTTGGATTTTTCGAAAAATTTATTAAAAAGGTGGGTAAAAAATTGGGTAACAACAGATGCCCCCTCTTTACAATGCTTACGAAGCAAAACTCCTCAATGTTTTGCATAGTAAGCTTTGTAAAGAAAAGAAAAAGAAAAGGATCTTATTATCTTGGGCGACATGCCCCTTTTGAAGAAATGTGGTCTATTTTCCGGGGCGACCGGCCCACACAATCACACTGGTCTACTTTCACGGGCGACCTGCCCACACATACTCAAAGTGGTCTATTTTCAGAAGCGACCGGCCCACACACTCACACTGGTCTACTTTCACGGGCGACCTGCCCACATATACTCACTCTGGTCTATTTTCAGGGGCGACTGACCCACACTCTCACACTGGTATGTTTTCAGGGGCGACCTACCCACACACTCACACTAGTCTATTTTCACAGGCGACCTTCCCTTTTGATTGGGTTTACCTGAGATTCCATCTGGCGATCTAACAAGAACAAAAATCGGTGTGTAGCTCGATCAACCTGAAATCCCATCTAGTGATTCTGCGTGATTAGGCTAAACTGAGATCCCTTCGCCGATCCCCTTTAACCATAACCAAGGTCTGTGTGGTTAGACTGAACTGAGATCCCTTCGCCGATCCCCTTCAACCAGAACCAAAATCCTTTCCAATTAGGTTAAACTGAGATCCCTTTGTCGATCCCCTTTAACCATAACCAAGGAATGTGTGGTTAGACTGAACTGAGATCCCTTCGTCGATCCCCTTCAACCAGAACCAAAATCCTTTCCAATTAGGTTAAACTGAGATCCCTTCGTTGATCCCCTTTAACCATAACCAAGGAATGTGTAGGGTTGGGCTAGACTAAGATTCCTTTCGGCAATCCCCTCTAACCAGAACCAAAAACCTGTGTGTGGTTGGGATAGATTGAGATTCCATTCGGCAATCCCCTCTAACCAGAACCAAAAACATGTGTGTGGCTCGGTCAACCTGAAATTCCGTATGGAGATTCCCTTTAACCAAAGCTACATGATATCCCATCTGGCGACCTCATTATTGGAACTAAAAATTGTGTGTAGCTCAGTCAACCTGAAATCACATCTGGCGATTCCCTTTAACCAAAGCTACATGAGATCCCATCTAGCGACCTCATTTAACCAAAACAAAAGAATGTAAAAAAACAAAACGGTCTTATTGTAATGGGTGACCTATCCAAGTGGAAAGAATATGAAAAATGGTCTCATTATGATGGGTGTCCTACCCAGATGGAATGAATATGAAGTGTGGTCATATTATAATGGGTGACCTACCCAAATGGAAATAATATGATGAAGGGCGGTCTCATTGTCATGGGTGACCTACCCAGATGGAAAAAATGTGAAAAACGGTCTTATTATGATGGGCGACCTACCCAGATGGAAAGAATGTGATATGACAAGTGTGAAAAATAGGACTTACCTGGCGAAGTCCTGAGGGGATGACAGAAGACGGGCTGGAAAACTTGGTGCTTCATGATAATCCCCGATCATAGGTTTTGAAAACTCAGTGTTTCCTGACTGCAAGGGTTGAAAACTCGAGGCTTCCCGATTGCAAGGTTGATCTTTTCATTTCTTTGGGATTTCCCTAATGGTAGGGTTCATCCCATCTTCCCTTTTATTCCATGATCAAAACTGATTCTTTATTATCATCACCACAATGCTTCTTTCTTTTTTCACCATCTTGCTGGACCTCATTAAGGATTTTCCTGATTTGAAATATAGGTCCCCCCTTCTTTGATGCTCCATCTTCATAGGGTGCCTTTGTTTGCATTCCAAAGCTTTCCTTGTTCTTTCGATGTATTGGATCATTCATGTGCTAGCCATCCACTCAGCTATAAATGCAGTGCCCATCCCGGGCTGTCTTCGACAATTACTGCTCGCATCGTTCATCAAGTTCGACCCTGCCCCCAAGTGTGGTGCTGCTCGATTCATTATGAAGGATTTTCTCTCCTAAATTCTTTCGAGGATTATCCTTTGATTGATTGTGTGCATCATGCCATCACCCATCAAGATTGTTAACCAGTCTTGATCTTGCCTCCAGTTGAAATAGTACTCTTCAAGTACATGTTATCATCAGCCTTCTTGGAAATCATCCAGTCGTCCAGACATGCATCTCATAGCTTGCAGTACAAAGGCTCATGGTTGTATGCTCAGTGTTCTTCTTAATAGATTCACTTCAACTCTTTTAATCAGTTTGTGAAAAGAAATGTCTCGGCCTCATCAATGATGCTGCTTTTATCACCCATACTCATGCGGTGAAGTGCTCATCTGGCTTCAAAACAAATTGTCCCACACAGTCAGTCTTCGGGGTGGGTGCCTTTCTGACATTCATTCAATGCAGTTGCGTGGTAACGTCTGTCGATAACCATGTTTCAAAGGATGACAATATGAGATTGTCCTTCAAGTGCAGCATTGTTCCACAGTCAGTCTTGGTGGTGTGCATATGTTCGATGTTCATTCAAATGCACTCACCCGATAACATCTGTCAGGAGTCATAGCCATGTTTCAGAGGGTGACCCAAGATGAAGATATGAAAATATCCTTCAAGTGCAGCGTTGCTCATCAATTGCTGCTGAAGTTCACTAAATCATGGATTGTCTTTGAACAACATTGCCCCTAGTTGATCTGAACATGCTCATTCTTCTGTTTACAACCAAATGGCTTTTGTGAATGCCAGGAATGACTTTGATGGCCTTTGATGACTCATTATGTGATTCTTTCTTTGCCCCCAGCTGATCTGGATACTGTTTGTTTTCCTTCTTAAGGTTCACTGTATTATCCCCAGCTGCTCAACTTTTCAAGGATTGTTGAGGACTTCAATGTCATTTCTATCAACGATTTTGCATACTCAATCAATGTTCTTCTGCGTTTGATAATCTTCCTTGTTCTGGAATCAACTCTCATATTTCAAAGATCATGTCTATTCAAAGTCTAGTTTGTTGAAATGAAATCAGAGATGTCCTTTTCGAAAATCTTTTGAAAATCAAGCTTTTTGATCAAAGACCCAACACAGGTTATTTCAAAGTATACAATCCTTTGATTTTCATGCATTTTGAAAACAGAAATTGACCCAATGTAGGATTAAAAATGGCTTTTTCCATGGTTCTTTGTATCCATTTTAGACTCGGATTTTGGGTATATCTTTTGATGGTCTATGATGAGGTGACCTTTGCGTGAATTTCAAAAGCAAGGCACCCAAGTCAACACTTAGGCTTTATCAAGAAAGATTATTTCTTTTCTTAGCACTTGTTTTATCAGCATGCATAATAACCAATAGCTTAATTCATGAAGTCACGACCCTTATGGAAAAGCTCTTCAAGTTTTGAGAGTGCCATTTATCGGTTCAAATTGCTTGCTTGATTAAAAAGGGCTTTTAAAAGCACGTAATGCAGGAATCTCTTTTTTTTTATTATTATTATTGCAAAGTTTATTTTTAATATTATAATATATGCTATTTTTTTTAAATTAGTTTTTATTTAAAAATATATTAAAATAATTTTTTATTTTATTTTTTCCATTAGTATATCAAAATTACCAAAAAAACAATAAATAAAACATTAACTTATTTTTTAAAATATATATATTTTTAAAACGCTTTCAAAATAAAATTTACTGTAATTTCAAACACCTTTAAATATCTAATTTACATTTCGGCTGTTACTTTTTGAAATGTAATCACTTTCTTCGAGAATAAACAAGTGGATTTCAAATTAGTTGTCTAACAAAAACAACAGGAGTGGCCGGCAGAGCCCCAGCCCGTGCAAAAATTATTTTTTTCCCTGCCTCTCTCTTAAATAATTATAAATTTTAGCTCTAGAATTATTAAATTTTAACTCTTTTTAACCCTTTTTAATTTTATCCTCCAATTCTAATGCCCTGTCTCCACTCCAACCCTGGAAACAGCCTCAAAAAAGTGTAATACCATTTAACAGTGCTAAAAAAATTTAAAAAAAAGACCTAAAATTATGTAAGAATTCATAATAAAATTCAATAGAATTGTCAAGCATCAACTAAAATAACTGCTGCCCGAGAGACGACGTGGGCCATAGCTCTTGTCTCATCTATAATTTTAAATTCTAGCTTGATTCGGCAGTTAATTTGAGATTTTGCTCATTCGAAATTAAAACTAGACCGATTATAAAAAAGTAAAAATAATTAAAAATCCGAATAACTCAGCTAACTTAATGTGTTGATCTAGTAATGTGATTGACTTGACAAGATTCGGTCAAAAATTCAATTATAATCCATTGATTATTATTTTTTTTTATCAAAACAATATCATTTTAATTTTAAAAAAATAATTATTGGCTTGAGTGACTTAATAACCCGGTTAAAAACCAGTGACCCAAACCTTAGGCCAGATTTGAAAACACTATCTCATCTATGCATGGCTTGCCTTTTGTTACCTAGTTCAATATATAAAGAAAATATTGAATCTAGTGAACACAACATTAAAACAAATAAAAATGATAAATATAATAGATTCTTAAATCTGAGCTAAACAAATTAGGATTTGAATATGGATAAACATTTATAAAATTCCAATTTAATTAAAAAGATCCTCACAGACATTTTTATTAAATTTGACAATCATAATTTATGAATACCTCTTTCTTCTGAATTCATATACTTCATTGGTAAAAGAAATTAACATATTTTATAATTTCTTACACTTTAAGTGATAAACTATAATAAAACATAGCACACCCACACATATGTACTCCTGTGTGTGTCTATATATATGTTGTTAATATTATTAAACAAAGTTAAAATGAGTGATTTTAACGTTGTTATTATCATTCTAAATTACACCTAATCGATAATTTATTATTTTTACAAAGGATTAGTTGTGCTTAATTCAGATATTCGATACTCATTATTTGTTTATATATTTCTTAAAAAAAATAGTAAAATAGAAATATATACAAGATAATTAAGTTAATATTTCAATAACATATCATATTAAAGTATCTTTAAAGTACAATTGAGAAAAAGAGAATATATAGATAGGTTTGCAAAAAGTATAGATCTTAGAGAGTAAAGAACAGTAACTTGATTGAAAAACTACAAACCCATCTCTCCTTTTTTTTTTTTTTTGAAGATCTTTTAGTATTTTGATAACTTTTGTTTGTTTTTTTTTTTCATTTATAAAGAAAAAAACATTTAGTTAGACAAATAATCTCTACATTTACACTTAATTTCATTTATAAAGATTTATTTATTATTTATTTTATTATAAAATTATTTCATAATAATTTTAATCAAACACATATTTTTTTAGAATTATAATTAAAAATTTTATTATTTATTTATTTTATTGCGAGAACAGAAAAGACTAGGAGATGGGGCCTTACGAAATCTTCATCCGAAATAGAGTTCAAAAAATTATTATAGCTCAGTTTAGTATTAGTAGCAGCTACTAATAATAATAACATGAGAGTTAATTATAACTTGTTAAAATGATATATTAAAAAAAAAGATATCATGGAAATACATAATAAATATATTTGAAAATGTAGATACATATTAGTATAATGAAGGTATTTCCATTCTATGCTAACATTGAAAAGTACAATATTAAAAA
The DNA here is from genome assembly GCA_964019445.1 of Populus tremula. Classification (NCBI taxonomy): domain Eukaryota; kingdom Viridiplantae; phylum Streptophyta; class Magnoliopsida; order Malpighiales; family Salicaceae; genus Populus; species Populus tremula. The sequence continues at coordinate 5,333,672 of CAXHTJ010000011.1, forward strand.
AAAAAATGCTTGCAAGAAAATAAAAGCCTATCGTCATTTTAAAATATAATTATTTAATCCCTATGATTTTAAATCTATAAATAACATAATCTTATTTTATTAATTTCATATCTTTTTTATTTTTTTAATAGAAATAAAAATTTAAGTACATAGGATGAAAAAACAAACAAATGAAAAAAGAAGGTATATTTCGTTTGCTAATGACTTAATTAGCCTTTGTCAATCCTAGTAAAAATCATTAATTTTGCTAAACTACAAGGTCTAAATTTTAACAACAACAATAATATACTAAAGTTTTCTCTAAAAGATATATACTTGCACTCAAAGATAAGTAGGTTTGTTAAATTATGCAAAAGGGAAAGAAGAATACATTAATCTTTAATTGGTACATAAAATGAACACCATCGGTGATAAAAATAAATAAGAGAATAACCTAATTGTCATCTTTAATTTTTTTTGGACTCGGCAGCAATTCACCTCACTATATCCTTGTCAAAATAATTATTAAATTATTTCTACCGTGAAACCAAGTGTTACATTAAATATACCTTCTCATTTCTCTACGGGCTTGGAACATTGTTCTCTAGGCTTCCATTATTGCTCTAAGGTATGGCAACCTTGTTCTATGGGCTTGCAACCATGTTTCCAATCCATGTTTATCTTTGGCATCAAGTAGACGAACCCCACACTCGCGTACATCTAATGCTAAGAGCATGCCGTTCATATCTTCCGGTTGGAATTCAACTGAGACCTCATTATATTTACTAAACATATCATTTTCTTTGACAACCAGACAGGGATCAAATCCCACAAATATGTGCTCTGAGCAGATGCGCCTCTCATCATTCCAACCATGGAGATAGCAATAGAGATCATGGCTATCACCGTGCTCATTGCTGAAGTGATATGTGCATTTAACTTGCAAACTATGTTTGAAATAATGAAATGCAATGACAGCGCAAAGAGAGAAACCCAAGAACTCGCTATTAGCCCAATGTGAAGATAGCTGGCATGTTACTGTAGATCCCCAACTTTGATGGCTAAACCACTCCGGAGTTACATCTCCATAGAGGCAGAAACTAGATACCCTTTTTGAAACATCGGGCTCCTCCTGTTAACACAATTTCAATAGCATCTTTTTAAAATGAGACATGACAAATAGAGAAGAAAAGAAAAATACGGTATAACTCTCCGGAATAAAGTTGAAAATCCAATAAGGACCTCACCAAGAATTCATAGGTCCTACGTATGACAGAATAATCCTCCCAACTCATGCCTTGGAACCCTGCTATCTTGCCTTGGAACCTTGCTCTCTTGTCTTGGAACATTGCTTTCAATGCATCATAATAATCGTCGATGCAATGTATCTCATCTTCATATAGTAGGCGGACCCCACACTCGTGTACTTGACAAAGATCCAATGGTAATAGATTGCCATTCATATCTTCCAGTTGGAATTCAACTGAGACCTCATTGTATTCATTAAACATATTCTTTTCTTTGACAACTAGATAGGGATCAAATCCCACAAATATGTGCTCTGAGCAAATGCGCCTCTCATCATTCCAACCATGGAGATAGCAATAGAGATCATGGCTATCACCGTGCTCATTACGGAAGTGATATGTGCATTTAACTTGCGAACTATGGTCAAAAAAAGAAAATGCAATGACAGCACAAAGAGAAAAACCCAAAAACTTGCTATTAGCCCAATGTGAAGACAACTGGCATGTTACTGTAGATCCCCAACTTTGATGGCTAAACCACTTCGGAGTTGCATCTCCATAGAGGCAAAAACTAGAGACCCTTTTTGAAACATCGGGCTCCTCCTGTTAACACAATTTCAATAGTATCTTTTTAAAACGAGACATGACAAATAGAGAAGAAAAGAAACATACGGTATAACTCTCCGGAATAAAGTTGAAAATCCAATAAGGACCTCACCAAGAATTCATAGGTCCTACACATGACAGAATAATCCTCCCAACTCATGTCTTGGAACCTTGCTCTCTTGTCTTGAAACCTTGCTCTCTTGTCTTGGAACCTTGCTTCCAATGCATCACAATAATAGTCGATGCAATGTATCTCATCTTCATACAGTAGGCGGACCCCACACTCGTGTACTTGACAAAGATCCAATGGTAAGAGATTGCCATTAATATCTTCCAGCTGGAATTCAACTGAGACTTCACTGTAATCATTAAACATATCATTTTCTTTGACAACTAAACAGGGATCAAATCCCACACATATGTTCTCTGAGCAGATGTGCCTCTCATCATTCCAACCATGGAGATAGCAATAGAGATCATGGCTATCACCGTGCTCATTACGGAAGTGATATGTGCATTTAACTTGCGAACTATGGTCAAAAAAAGAAAATGCAATGACAGCACAAAGAGAAAAACCCAAAAACTTGCTATTAGCCCGATGTGAAGACAACTGGCATGTTACTGTAGATCCCCAACTTTGATGGCTAAACCACTCCGGAGTTACATCTCCATAGAGGTAGAAACTAGATACCCTTTTTGAAACATCGGGCTCCTCCTGTTAACACAATTTCAATGGCATCTTTTTAAAATGAGACATGACAAATAGAGAAGAAAAGAAACATACGGTATAACTTTCTGGAATAAAGCTGTAAATCCAATAAGAACCTCACCAAGAATTCATAGGTTCTACGCATGACAGAATAATCCTCCCAACTCATGCCTTGGAACCTTGCTCTCTTGTCTTGGAACCTTGCTCTCTTGTCTTGGAACATTGCTTCCAATGCATCACTATAATAGTCGATGCAATGTATCTCATCTTCATATAGTAGGCGGACCCCACACTCGTGTACTTGACAAAGATCCAATGGTAAGAGATTGCCATTAATATCTTCCAGTTGGAATTCAATTAAGACCTCACTATATTCACTAAACATATCATTTTCTTTGACAACTAAACAGGGATCCAATCCCACAAGTATGTGATCTGTGTCAATGTGCTTCTCATCATACCAACCATGGAGATAGCAATATAGATCATGGTTATCACCGTGCTCATTGTTGAAGTGATATGTGCATTTAACTTGCAAACTATGGCCGAAAGAATGAAATGCAATGACAGCACAAAGAGAGAAACCCAAGAACTTGCTATTAACCCAATGTAAAGGCAGCTGGCATGTTACTGTAGATCCCCAACTTTGATGGCTAAGCCACTGCGGAGAGACACCTCCAGGGAGGTAGAAACTACATGCCCCTTCTGGAACATCGGTTAGCTGCTAACACAATTCAAATAGCATCTTTTTAAAATTAAAAGTGGCAAATAAAGAGAAAAAAATAATTGTATATCAGAGATTTGGGAAACAGACCTGATGGAGCATTTCGGTATAAAGTTGAAATTTCATTAATGAGTACGACAAGATTTGATTGCTCCTACACAAGCTTAAGCAATTAGTGAAAATGAATTCAAAAATGTTCCCCTTAAGCGGAAGCAATTTCATCCAACTTTGATAGCTTGATCCTAGATAATTCAAACTCTCGCAATTGTCTGCATCCAACTTTGATAGCTGTGGTGGAAGCTCTGGTAATGATTCAAGTCTCTTGCAATTCCTTAATCCTAGATATTGCAACTCCAAGAGTTTATTGATGCTTATAGGTATAGCCTTAAAATCATTTCCACTTAGATCTAACAATTCCAATGACGATAGACAACCAAGACTGTCTGGCACTATCGATAAATGGCAACCATCTAGATTTAGCTTACGCAAACAATCTAAATCCACGCATCTCTTGGGCAATTGCAAGTCAACAAAACATTCGATGTCATTTAGATATTTGCAGTTTCCCACTTCCAAGCAGGCAAGTCCCTTCAGATTTCCAATCGGTGAAGGCAACTTTGTTATGCTTGTCTGTTCTAAATAGAGATATCTCAAACAATACATCGGCTCCAAAACTTCTGGAAAATCCCTAAATTGGAGGCAACCTGAGAGATTAAGCCTCTGCAGTTTTCTCAACTTGCAGATGCTGCTTGGAAGAATCTTAAATTGTTTGCAGTTTTGCAGGTGCAATTCATAAAGTTCACACAAACATTCAATTGAAAAGGGAATCTCTTGTATTGCTGTCCCATTTAAATATAGCTCCTTTATATTATTGGAAACCTTTGGAAACTCTGTGATACTTGAGCAACCGGAAAGATCTAAATAAATGAGTTCCCTTAGATCACCAATTGAAGATGGCAGTTCTTCTATTGCAGTTCCATTCAAGTACAAGTATCTAATATTCCTCGAAAAGCAGGAACCTGCTGATAGATGAGCAGCCAACAGAGATGTCGACGATTAGAAGAGATTTCAACAAATATATGTTTTCTGGAATATTCACCAGGTGTTTGCAGTTCTTCAAATTCAACGCGACAAGTCTGCTGAGTTCCCCAATTGATTGGGGAAGCTCTTCAACAGCAGTATCATTTAAATTTAAATATGTCAGTTTCCTTGCAGTTTCTGGGCACTTCTTGATATTTGAACAACCAGAAAGGTTAAGACTCTTCAGACATCTTGAATTAATTCTACTGGGCAGATTGATTAGGCTTGTGCAGCCTCTCAAATCTAAATCATTAAGCTTGTCCAGATGCTGTATAGATAAAGGAATCTTAACCAAACTGGTACAGAATTGAAGATTCACTCTCTCAAGGTTTCTGGCCTTTGAAAGCTCTGGCAGGGAAGTTATGTGCTCACAATTGCTGAGGTTGACATCTTTTAAATTGACGAGATTCTGAAGCAAAATGAAATCAACAGAAAGAAATTACACTTCATACCACACTTAATTTCAAAGAAAGAACTATGCATGCATAGAGTTCTTTTAAAATACCTGGTCTGCTCTCCACAGTTGCTTAACCTTGCTAGATGATAGGTTAAGTTCAACAAGGTTCTGTGGACGAAAATTGCAAGGCAAAGATGTCAAAGGGTATCCATCCCAATGAGGAAGGTGCAGTCTGCATTTAACTCGAGCTTCAGAATTATAAATTTTTAGCAGTCTAAGTTTATACATCCTTTTCAAGGCTGCAGAACTCAACTCAATTTCTCTTATTTTTGAAACATCCAAGAATATCCCTTCAACTTTTCCAGTTCCCTGAAAACCAGTGAAGGAGAAACGAAGTTTGAAGTAAGATTTTAAACTTACTAGTACAACCATATTGCATTGCATATGAAAAGGAAAACTTTCGTGTATATGAATCTCACCAGATTATTGGTCAACACTTGATATACATCTTTAGGACTCCACAATCTGCTTTGTCCTCCTAGCTCATCAAGAGATTCTTTTCGAACAACTTCATGGGCCATTTCTTGCAAAAGATCATGCATTTCAACCTTGTCATCTGAAATTTTAATGAGACACCTGTCAATGAGAAGACTGAATCCAATATCTGTTTTGAAACCGCAGCCATCTAGTATCGGCTTTACAAAATCAACTCGATGCCCTCTAAAGAAACATGCAATGTCGAGAAATATACTCTTCTCTTCACTATCAAGTGCATCATAACTTGTTCTCAACACACTATGAACTTTTTGCCGAGTTGGTTTTTCATCCTTGTTCAATTCACTTTCCCATTCTTTTGTCGTTCTGCCAAATAGAAACGAACCTAAGACTTTAAGAGCTAATGGATTCCCTTTAGCGTAATTTATTGCCCTCACAGACAGCTTCATATAATTGTATGGGGGCTGATTATCCTTAAATGCATGCAAACTAAAGAGATGAAGAGCTTCCTGGTAATTCAGTCTCCCAACCTCAAACATTTTGTCTGAATATTTCTTAAGGACCTGTTTATCTCTAGATGTTAGGATAATTCTACTTCCTGGACCAAACAAATCACATCCTCCAAGTAACATTTCAATTTGATCTACATCATTCACATCATCGAAAACAATCAGAACCTTTTTACGGCATATCCTGTCTTTAATGAAAGGGTGTCCAATACGTGGAGTGCGAATATGTAGATTTTCTTCCTCTGTTATTTTAGAGAAAAGTTCATCTCGCATACGAAATAATCCTCCATTCTTTTCTGATTCCTCCCTCACATTTGCAAGAAAATAGTGACCTTCATATTCCCTTGCGATCTTGTTGAAAATCTCTCCGGCAATGGTTGTCTTACCACTACCACCCATGCCCCAAATTCCTACAAAACAAACCTCCGGTAACTGTGTGCATAATAAGGCTTCGATTTGCTTCATGCGTGAATCCATTCCAACCAGGCCCTTCAAATCACTTGAGGATGCATAATTCAATTTCTTCAAAATATGAAGTACAATTTGTTCCACGAGTCTCGACTCAGGCCTGCCAACATGGAGGCGAACAGATATGTCAAATAGTACCCCAAGGAAACACAATCTTTTCTTGAGGTTGGAACTTGTGTGACGGATTCCAATTGCCATACATTATAACACCACATACTTTAAACTGCTCATTTGGTAACATTTAGAAGTCACATAACATATTATAAAGCTCAAAACATATGCTTCTGAATCCAAAAATATGATTATCAACTTCAAGAAATTTTAATTGCTATAAATAAATTTTAATTGCTATAATTCCAGAAAAAAAAGGTTGCAGATGAGAATCTATAGTTACCTAGTAACCTGTGAATCCCATCCGGATATATTGGCAGCACTTGTTAAGTCAGCTCTCCACCTTGGAACCTTGTCCATCTTCTGCTTAAAATTTCTTTCAAGCTCAGCAAACGCATTCCCAAAACTCCCTGTCTGTTCGTCAACATCGGACGGGTCCACATGATAGAAAACTGGTAAAACAATCTGCCCGTATGCCTTCTTGCATTCAAGTATCTTCACTAGTTCATCCACACACCATGGAGAAGATGCATAGTTTCTTGAGAATATTATCACTGAAATTCTCGATTCTTCAATTGTTCTCAGAAGTGCACCCGTAATTTCTTCTCCTCTTTCAAGCCCGTCGTCTATGAAGGTCTTGATTTGTTTACCACACAGAGCATCATAGAGATGGCTAGTAAAATTATTGCGCGTATCCTCGCCTCTAAAACTAAGGAACACATCATACCTCCTTTTATGAGCAACAGCAGATGAAGATGCCATATCAGACTGTTACAAGATCGTGTCTTCCTCAATCACTAAGAATCGGAATCAATAAGTGCTCTCCTTTTTCTCCTAAAGACATACAAAGCACCCACTTCAACAGCTGAACATTCATTAAGAGAAATTGAAGTCTAAGAGTACAAGAACCCACACAACATATATTTATCAGAAAATTTCTCAAACTCTTAACGATGGATATATACTAGCATAATTTGATACGATCTATCTTAGTTTGATCACTCGTCACTTGCTACAAATGCTAGCTTGATATTACTTTCATCAAAAGAACAGTCACTAGCTGAGCAAAAAGAATTACAGATGGAAGAATAAATACGTTAATGAATCAAACTTATCAAACTCGTATATATAATCTTAAATATAGAAGACAACATGAACCAGAAAGACTTACCAACAGATCATAAGAACAGTTGACTTGTGTTTTGCATCAGCAAACAAGACGAAGAAGAAGCTGCATATTGTTTATGATAGAGACGATTTTTCTTGTCTATTGCCTTCTCCTACTCCATCAAGTAAATTCTTACCAACAGATATCTCATCGTTATCTAAATGAAATATGTGGATGTGAGAAGACTTTGGGGTCATTAGCCAATGGACTTGTCATGGCATTATGTTTTTTTTTCTTTTTCTTTTCTTTTCTTTCTTAGTGCACAATGGATGGGCTTCCTAAAGTAATTTGTTTGGGTCTTCCAAACCAAAATCTTAACCCATTTCAACCTTTCTTTTGGGTTGTGCAAACAAAATAATTTTGAAGATGTCTGTCATTTAACATAATGCTGGAAATATGTATTGTGTCGTCATTTTCATATTTAGATTAACGAAGTACTAATGTAAAAAACTATTTAAAAATATACACCAACTTTACAAAAATATATATTTTATAATTGATGGTAAAATAATGTTTATTTCAGCTGGTAATTCCATTAAATAACTTGTACCATCCAGTTTTATAATTTAATTTAACTCTCATTTTCCTAAAGAAAAAAGTAAGTGATTTGTTTTATGATTGATCTTGATTATTTTGTTTTCATGCATAAGCATGAGATTCTCAATATAGCATGAAAATGTTTAATCTCTTAGTTAATGTTCTGTTTGAGAAAGTAAAATTCAATTTTATTTATTTTGTTGTTACACATTTTTGGGTTAGCATACAAAAAATATAAAAAAAATACATATAAAAAATATATATTCGAAAGAAATCCAAAAAATAGTTGGAGTGAGAAAACGATGTTGGAATGCCCACAAAATAGTGAGAAATGGATTGAGGAGGTTCAAAAATACAAGAATTGAAATTTTGACAGTATATTTTTACTGATGAGAGCCCTAGGGACAAGGAAAATTCAATTTGAGAAAGAAAAGTACAAAATCAGATGTTTATGGACTCAATTAAAATTTATCCAAGGTTTAATTGAATTTAGGGAGGGTTTGATTGTAAGAAAAATGATCTTTTAAGTCAATTTAGGCTTTTATTGGAAGAAATTAAAGTTCTAGGGTCCAATTATAATTTTGAAGGGTTGATTTGGTCAAATCAAGGGCTTAGTTGCATAATTATTGAAGTTTGATGGCCAATTAGGGACTTAATTGAAATAATCCGAAACCAAGGATCAAACTAGAAAAGTCAATAAAATTAAGGGACCTAATTACAATTTTTACGGGGTTTGATTACAAAATTGCAAAAATTTCAATGACCAAATCAGAAGAATCCAAACGACACCATTTCCATTGAAGCACTATTCATTGTCTTTTTAAACATGGCAGTTGTGGCGTTAAAGGTAGGAGACGTTAGTAGCGATAATGGAGCTGCTTCAATCAGGGGGCATGTCTCACGCCACCATGTACACTGGCCGTTACTCTATTGCCGGATAATGTCTGCATCCTCTGGCTATAAAAGCCAGAGGAAAGAAGCAGCCAGGAAAAAAAAAGAAAAGGAGGAGAAAGGGAGAACGAGACAGCAAAAAAAAAAAACAAGAGAGGAGAGGTGACAGTGAGAAGAAAACAGAGAGGGAAGAGAGGGGAGCAGAACAGGTGGGCAACACAGGAAAAAGACAGACACAAGACATAGAGGAGGAAGAAAAGAGAGGGTGGGAAATATTTTGAAAAAGAACGAAAAACAGAGACCAAAAGGAGAAGAACTAGATAGAAGCAGACGAGGAAGAAAAAACAGAGGTTGGTGTCTCTGCATGGGGAAGAAGAAAAACTACATCACCGTCATAACCACCGTGACCCATCGTCATCTTCCTCTCCACTGCCACCAGCATCACTGTGAGCATACACCATTACCATCGTCTTCGACAGCGTTTCCGCCACCAGGTTTGTTCTCTTCGTCTCTGTGCATGCAATTCTATTTTTGCATTTTCACTGTTCAAGTGAATTATAATTCATTTAAACAATAACTATTTCCATTTGCATAAGCATGCACGCTTAAGCATGCCTTTTGTTTCCCTAGCCGGGTCATTGGCTTGAGCTAGTGACCCAGTTAGGCCTGTTGGGTCCAGCCCGAAAAAAAAATTTCTTCAAAAACAATTTATTTCAAAAAAATCTATGATTTTCCAAATATTTTTATAGTATTTTGATCAATATTGGTTTGTATTTTTATATTGTAAAGATACAAATCCAGTATTAAAATTAAAAAAAAAATTGTATTTTTATGCATACGACCAAGTCTCTAAAAAACAAATCATATTGTATTTTCATATAACAAAGAAAGTTTCAAAAAATATGTATTAACATGCATTTTAGCTTTAATAACTAGTTTATTAAAGTTACGAGAACTAGGCCACTATTTCAAAAATTTCAAAAAAAAATATTTTGTTTTCTTTTAATATCTAGGGTTACGACCTTATACGTAGGACATATTCTGGATATGAAATTATCTATTGATGTTAGGATGGTTAGGTTTTACCCAATAAAATAAAAATATCTTTATCGAATAGAATTTTTCTTAAACCATAGACGGACCAAAAACTAGAAAACACAACAAGACTTTAGATTTTATCAAACAATAAAACAATGCAGTTTACCTTAGGTAGGGTGTATTTGGGGTGCTAATACCTTTCCTTTATGCAACCAGTCCCCGTACCCAATCTCTAAGACTAGTTAGGGTTCCTAGTGACCAAAATACTAGGTGGCGACTCTCATTCTATTTTTCCACTAATAAAAGACAAGAACTCCTTGTCTCCCCGTATTTGCCAGATAAATATATAAGAGACATTTTGAGGGTGGATGTTTTCGCTACGACGCCACACATGTGCGATATATTTCATATAGTTATTGAAGATTAAAGAAATACTTAGTTTTTTTTTTTTGGTGAAATTAGGGATTGATTTGTGTGGTTAGGGGGAGCTCATATCCTATTTTTTATTTCGGTCCCTCAATTATTATTTTTAATTTGATTCCTTCATATTGGCTTCTTTTAAAATGAATTAGAAAATACTTTTAAATGTTTGCTTATACCATGAAAAATATATTGGAAAATAACCCATTGATGTTTTAGTTTTTTAAAAGTTTACTAAAAGAATAAGGACCAAATCTGACAAATAAAAAGTTGAAGAATAATAAAATTAAAAAAAAATTATTTTCATAAATTATTTCAAATAAAACGAATAGCAATAAAAAGAATAAGGATCAAATTTGACCGAAAAAAACATTGAAAGATGATAAAATGGTATTTATTTATTTTTTAATTTCATAAATTACTTCAAATAAAATAAATAATAATAAAAAAATCGAAACCAAATCTAACAAATAAAAAAGTTGAAAGATAATGAAATTAAAGAAATTAATTTCATAAATTATTTTAAATAAAAACAATAGAACAAATCTAATAAATTAAAAATTAATTAAAAAAATAATAAAGTTTGAAAACACTTTCATAAAATAAACTACATACTGAAGCAGAGAGATTTTAATTTATTTATCATACATGATGCATGGCTTCATATCCTAACGTGTGTCTTGTTTGGAAAGGTTATTCGAACATATGGAAGAAGGAAGATTTTGAGGGAGATGGATTGTGGAAACTTAATTAGTTGAAACACAAAGACTGCTTGCTTGAACTGGAGCTAGGGTTTTGATGATGACATAACGCCATGATCATCACCAATCAAGTGAAATAATGGAGGGCGATAAAAAGCAGAAATTATGGTGGGGACTTTTCTTATTGGATGGAAAGAAAAGTTAGGTACCTCTCAGTTTAGAAAGATACTACTGGATTATCAACACGTGGACAGTTCGGTTACATTTTAGCCATTAGAATATGTAGCCATTCCCATCCATGCTTTGATTATTGTTTAACAATATATTAATTATCTTCGCACAGCAGGTTATATGGTGTTTTTAATTTTTTTTAAAATCTAAAATGTTGATCTGGTAGTTAAGGGAGTTTATTACTTTTTTTTTCTTTTTTTTTTATCAAAACTTAATGCGCATTATCTGTTACGGGTTGAGGATTCCTTCTAGTTCCATTCTTTAAACTTAGATTCATATTTTTTATATAGAAATATGTGATCAAGGATGTAACAAGATTCATTTTGCATCATATTTAAGCGACTCCTTGATTCGAGCTGAAAAAACAATATCATTATCAAAATAATTGTAAATTTTTATGTTAGTGAAGATCCCACTAGAACACCTTTTACTTCCACTTCCAATAGACCATAAACTAGATCAAAATCATTCTCAATAAATCTATAATAAATGATTTTATTTTTTTCATCGGGTCCGGGTAGAGACCAAAAATTTTGAGCCATCCATCATGCAAAATAACTCTAAAGATAAAGAAATATCATTAATTTCTTCACGCTCATTCAAAGCTAGAAGTATCATTTGTATAAATAAAAATCCCCTTAGTGTGTGTGTATTATTTGTATAAATAAAAATCCCCTTAGTGTGTGTGTGTGTAGAATTTATGGGCAATTACTTAGAAACAAGAATTTAATGTGTGTTTGCTTCTCGAAAAGTGGTTTCCGGAAAATTAATTTCCAAACTTTTCTATATATATATATATATACACACACACACACTATCGTAATAATAACAACAAGAATAATAATATATTAAAGTTTTCTCAAAACGATATGCACTTGCACTCTTTTAGCCTTGAGTCCAAAGATAAGCACGTTTGGTCTCCATTACATCCATCAAAGTTCGAATTTTGTCAAATTTTGCTAAAGGGAAAGAAGAATACATTAATCTTAGATTGGTACATGAAATGAACACCATTACTGATTAAAATAAATAAAAGAATAACCCAATTGTCATATTTAAATTTTCTTGAACTTGGCAGCAATTCGCCCCACTATATCCTTGTCAAAATAATTACTAAATCCAAGTGAAAAATGAATTATGCCTTCGAAACCTTGCTCTCTTAGCTTAGAACATTGCTTCCAATCAATCTCGATCCATATCCATTATTTGCTTTTTTATACGACAATAATAACCTTATGTAACAATGTCAAATGTGCACGAGGTGCACACTTCGGCAGGCTATCCAAAACAGTGCTTGACGGTGCTGACAACCATACCAACAGTGGGATAAATCGGCAGCGCAGATTGTTGACAAACATGGACTGGACAATGGACTTTCCAGGCCAAGTAGGAAAACTCGTTAGGGGGATAGGCTGACGAGAACTGGGGCTATTGTGGAATTCGGCAACGCAGACAATGGCATCCTGCACACAGATGTGAATTCGGCAGCGCAGGAATTGGCAGCCTGCATGTAGATGCGAATTCGGCAATGCGCAATAGCTTGTGCAAGTCGTTGATACGACTTGGCACGATCTAAAGCTTGGATGATGAACTATCCAAGGCATGCGAGAAACTCAATAAATGACACAACAAGAACTGGCAGTTGGGGCTGCCAGGTGGACATCCAGAATATGGGTTAGTGGCAGTTATGGATATCCAGGATCATGGGATCATGGGGGCTGAAAACGTGGGGGCTGACCAGGGGTTGCTCTCAACTCACTAAGATCATGGGAGATCATGGGGGAAAACTACCCACTACTTGGTAGATAATGGGGCCACTATGTTCATGGGTGAACATGAGTGAGATAGTGTCCCACTACTTCCTTAAAAGTAGGAATGAGAGTTGTGCCTTGTAAATGCTTGTCTATAAATATTAGCTGCAGCTCTTAGTTGATAGGAGGCATGCGTGGGGCATGTTCATCATGCAAGAATATGCAAGAACATGTAGAGTACAAGTTAGAGATAGCTTGGTGTAGCATGCAATCTTTGTGCATAGCACACATATAGATTTGTGTATAGTCTGCTTTGTGTACGAGATTAATAAAAGTAGGGGAAGAGTTCCTGTAAAGCTTGTTGTGCACTTTGATTATCTTATTCTACTTGTGTATTCTGCTTGCTTAGTTACTAGGCAAAAATGAGTGGGATTGGCGAGGGGAGGCTGAGTCTAGTGAGGCACTAGGTTGCCGTATGGGTTTATTCGAGAGTGAAAAATTACTACCCCATGACACCTTCCATGATGAACTCAAAGAAATGTATCTCATCTTGATACACTGGACAGACCCTACACTCGACCACTTGACAATGATTTAAAGGTAAGAGATTGTCGCTCTTATCTTCTAGTTGAAATTCAACTAAGACCTCACTATATTCACTAAACATGTAATCTTTTTTGGCAACCAGACAGGATCAAGTCCCATGAATATGTGATTTGAGTCGATGCGCTTTTCATCCAAACCATGGAGATAGCAATAGAGATCATGGCTATCACCATGCTCATTGCGAAAGTGATATGTGCATTTAACTTGCAAACTATGGCTCACAGAATGGAATGCAATGACAACGCAAAGATACCAAAGAACTTGGTATTAGTCCAATGTGAATATAACTAGAATGTTACTGTAGATCCCCAACTTTGATGACTAAACCACTCCGGTGGTAGAAACTAAAGCAATTGACACTACAATATTATTGTAATAGAACTCACACTTTTCCATTCATTTCTTGTATTCTTTATACAGCCCTGAGAGTTTAATTTTAGGGATCCAAATATGTGTAACAGACGAATATTTACAATCAAAATCAATAGCAATATTTACAGGGATAATAGACTGATCCTATCGTTATGGAAAACACAAAATCTAGCATTACTCATGGTGACAGCTACGCTTGAATTGGCAGTAATTTGAATTAATCAGTTTCCTTGATATGCACCCACAAGAACGGGCTACCATCGGATAGGCCGATCTTGTCATATAGGAAGTTTGTTCGTTGCCTTGATAGAGGCTTGGTGAGCAAATCAGCTAGTTGGTCAGTTGTGTTGACATATTGAACAGTAAGAATATTTTTCGCAACCAAATCTTGCACAAAGTGAATATCAATCTGTATGTGTTTCATCCTGGAATGCTGAACAAGATTAAAACTCAATTGTGTTGCACCTAAATTATCATATAAGATAAGAGGTGGTTGTGATAGACTAAACTTAAGTTCTTGGAGCAATAATAGCAGCCACACGGATTCTGCTGCAACCATTGCTAAAGCCCTATACTCGGCTTCAGTTGATGATCTTGCAATTGCACTCTGCTTTTTAGAATTCCAGGAAATTGGTGTGTTACCAAGGAATAGGAGATAGGCTGAAGTGGATTTCCTGTCGTCTAGACTACCAGCCCAATCAGCATCCAAGAAACAAGTCAATGTGGTGTTGGATGTTTTGCTGATAGTAACACCATGAAAAATAATGTTCTTCAAGTAGCACAACAATCTTTTTGTTGCTGTCCAGTGAGTCTGCGTGGGATGATGCATAAACCAGGAGAGTTTATTGACAGTAAAGTTGATATCAGGTCATGGGAGGACAGTTATTGCAAGGCGCCAATAACTTGACAGTATTCGGTGGAGTCAACAAAGGAGGAACCATCATCCAGTTGTAAGGAAATCGATGTTGAAAGACGCGTGGTGACATCCCTAGCACCGTCCATACTGGTCTTGGCAAGTAAATCTCTGATATACTTGTGCTGAGTGAGAAACAAGCCGTTTGCAGTAGGAATAACCTCAACACCAAGGAAAAAATACAGTGACCCCAGATCCTTGATGGAAAATTTCTGTCCAAGATGATCAATGATGCTTGCAACAAAAACTGAATTATTGCTTGTGATAATCAAATCATCAACGTACACTAGACAGTAGGCAAGAGTGGAACCAATATAAAACACAAATGGATTTTGCCTAGTAGATGGTGAAGGAAGGGAACTGTTATGATCTGGGTTATGAAAAGGGAACGACCCTTCATAAGAAATTACGTGTCGAGAGGTGATGATTTTTGTGATAGATAGCTCAAAACATAAATATGCATTTTGGGATAAGCTGTAACCCATGAATGTGCATGGTTTGGATTTCGGCTCAAGTTTATGTTTATTATATGGTCGAGTTAACGAATAACAAAGATAGCCGAATTGTTTGAGCTTGAGGTAGTTGGGCTTTTGATTGAATAATTTTTCAAATGGAGATTGATTATTCAAGGTAGCGATGGGCATGCGATTGATAAGATAGGCAGTAGTTTGAAATGCATAAGGCCAATAAGAGGGAGGCATGTGAGCATCAGTAAGTAAGGTAAGACTAGTTTCAACAAAATGGCGATGTCACCTTTTAGACATACCATTTTGTTGGCGAGTGTGGGGAGCAGTAGTGTAGTGACTAATTCCATTGACAAAAAGAATAGTTTTAAGGCCAATATATTCCCCACCATTATCAGAATAAAGACATTAATTTTTGTGTTGAATCGATTTTCCACAAGATTATGAAATTGTGGAAAAATGGTTTGAACATTTGATTTATGTGGCATGGGATAGAGCCAAATATATTTGGTATAATGGTCAACAAAAATAACATAATATTTTGAGCCATTAATTCCAAGATCATGAGATGGGCCCCAAACATCCGTGTAAATCAATTCAATTGGAGTAGTGCTAATAAGTCCATGAGTACTAAATGTTTGACGATGAGCTTTGTTTTGAGAGAATGAAGTGCACAGAGAGGAATGATCATTTTTATTGGTAGATAAAGAAAAAGCATGAATGAGATGATGAACCAATTTGGATGAAGGATGCCCAAGATGTTTGTGCCATCCATCACGTGTAGTACGTTCATGAACATAGTCAATAATATTTTTCTTGGTGGATGGTAGATGCTTCGAAAATGGGTACACTCCATCTTCACATTCGTCTTTGAGAAGTATTGCCCCTGTGATCCGATACTTCACCAAAAAATAAGCAGGATGAAATTCAATGTAAACATTGTTATGCTTGGTAAAATGGTGAACAAAAATGAGATTTTTATGAATGGTTGGAACACAAAGAGTGTCACGTAAATGAAAGACATGATTGGACGATTTAAGAGATAAGGATCCAATATGAGACACAGGCAAACCTGATCCATCACCAATTACCATCTCATTAGTACCATCATATTCAGAATTAATCATCAGATTAGAGAGATTAGTGGTCATATTGTGAGATGTTGCTGAGTCAACTAGCCATTTGTGATTTTTTTTATTGAGAGGAAGCGGCATAGTTTGCAGTAAAATCAGAAGTAGACATTTTGGGACATGATTTTGCTGTATGACCCAATTGATCACACCATTGACATTTCGGTTTAAACCTGCTGTGACTCGAATTGAATGACATGTTTCTATGAGTCCCATTGTGTCCACGAGAGTTATGAGAAGCAACCAGGGGGCGCCATTTAGGCTGTCTGGAATTAGAAGAAAACTGAGGGCTCCATCAATTTGAGTTATTAGCAGTGGGTATAAACGGGGTTGCAGATAGGTGCTCAAGTCAACGAAGATAACTCTCATGACTGATAAAAGGATCATGAATTTCTTCAAATTTTAGAGAGGTCTCACAGGCACGAATAGGAGCTGCAATTTCTCTGAATTCAATACCCAATCCATTGAGTATGTATAGAGTTAAATCATCATCTGAAATTGGATGATCAATGATTGCTAGTTCATCAGCAATCACTTTGATTCCATGAAGGAATTCAGTAACAGTGCGAGACCCACGATTGCTTAAGGTTAAATCTTCTTTGAGTTGCATCACACACGTTCTTGATTGCCCATATATAAATGGGTAAGTGTTGTCCAAGCCTCATGGGATGTAGGCAACAAGAAGAGGGGTAATGGTTGTGGAGGTAGGGGCGAGGATGGCATGTAAGATGAGTTTGTCTTGGCAAATCCAATGGGAATTCGCAGCTTTTGAGGCAGTGGAATTCAGTGCATCAATGGCAGGGCATTTATGTATACCTGTTACAAAATCAATAAGGTCATAGTTAATGAGTAAGGCTTCAAGTTGAGCCCTCCACTGAGGAAAAGTAGAGGGGATGATTTTTTCGTTGATGGTTGTGGCAGCATTGATTGTGATGATGGGTGAGTTTGGTGAGTCGGTGGTACATGCAGAGATGGTTGTCATTTTGCAGGAAGCAGAAAGAAGGAAGCAAGAAGAATGAATACTCGTTAGAGATTTTCAAGCTCTGATACAATAAAGCAACTAACACTGCAATATTATTGTAATACAACTCACACTTTTCCATTCATTTCTTGTATTCTTTATATAGCCTTGAGAGCTTAATTTCAAGGATTCAAATATGTGTAACAAACGAATATTTACAATCAAAATCAATAGCAATATTTGCAGGGATAACAGACTGATCCTATAGTTATGGAAAGCACATAATCTAGCATTACTCATGGTGACAGATACGCTTGAATTGGCAGTGATTTGAATTAATCAGTTTCCTTGATAGAAACTACATACCCTTGTAACATTGGGCTTGAATAAGGAGACAAATAGAGAAGGAAAGAATTCATAATAGAGGTTTGAGAAACAGGCCAGATGATATAACTCTCTGGAATGCAATAAGGAGCTCGCCAAGAATTCATAGGTCCTACACATGGCAGAATCATCCTCCCATCTCATGCCTTGGACCCTTGCTCTTTTGGCTTGGAACATTGGTTCCAATCCATCACGATCCTGAGGATAAAAACAATAATAGTCTTGCATGATCAAATCAAAGTAATGTATCTCATCTTCATATAGTGGAAGGACCCCACACTCAACCACTTGACAATGATTTAAAGGTAAGAGATTGCCGTCCATATCTTCGATTTGGAATTCAACTGAGGCCTCACTGTATTCACTAAAACTTTCATTTTTTATTGCAACAAAACAGGGATCGAATCCCACAAATATATGTTCTGACTTGATGCACTTTTCATCATACCAGCCATAGAAATAACAATAGAGATCATGATTATCACCATGCTCATTGTGGAAGTAATATGTGCATTTAACTTGCAAACTATATATGGCTGACAGAATGGAATGCAATGACAGCGCAAAGCGAGAAACCCAAGAACTCGTTATTAGCCCAATGTGAAGAAATTTGGCATTTTACTGTAGATCCCCAACTTTGATGCCTAAACCACTTCGGAGTCATGTCCAAGGAGACAGAAACTACATGCCCCTTCTGGAACACCGGGCAGCTGTTAATGCAATTCAAATAAATCTTTATAAAATAAAAGGTGGCAAATTGAGGGAAAAAAAAGATGTATATCAGAGGTTTGAGAAACAGACATGATGGTATAAAGTTGAAATTTCAATAATGAGTACTCCAAGATATTTTGAATGGCCTCATGCAACAACCTCCAGCAATTAGTCAAAATGAATTAAAAAATGTTCCCCTCAACTACAGTTGATCCGCTTGATACTGTTCTTAATTCCTGGCAATTGTGTGCATCTAACTTTGTTAGCCGTGGTGGAAGCTCCGATAATGATTCAAGTCTCAAGCAATTCCTTAATCCTAGATATTGCAACTTAAACAGTTTATTGATGCTTATAGGTATACTCCTCAAATTGTTTCCACTTAGATCTAACACTTCCAATGACGATAAAAGACCAAGCCTGTCTAGCACTTCCGATAGACTGCAACCATCAAGATTTAGCTTACGCAAACAATCTAAATACACGCATCTCTTGGGCACTTGCAAGTCAACAATACATTCGATGACTTTTAGATATTGGCAGTTTCCAACTTCCAAGCAGGCAAGTCCCTTGAGATTTCCAATCGGTGAAGGCACCTTTGTTATGCGTGTCTGTTCTAAATAGAGATATCTCAAACATACCATCGGCTCCAAAACTTCTGGAAAATCCCTAAATTGGAGGCAACCTGAGAGATTAAGCCTTTGCAGTTTTCTCAACTTACAGATGCTGCTTGGAAGAATCTCAAATTGTTTGCAGTTTCTTAGGTGCAATTCAACAAGATCAGACAAGCATTCTATTGAAGAGGGAATCTCTCGTATTGCTGTCCCATTTAAATACAGCTCCTTTAAATTATTTGAAACCTTTGGAAACTCCGTGATACTTGAGCAACCAGAAAGATCAAGTTTTTCAAGACATACTAACTTAGAAACCGCACTCGGCAGATTCTTTAGCCTGTTGCAGCCACTAGATCTAAATAAATGAGTTCCTTAGATCACCAATTGAAGATGGCAGTTCTTCTATTGCAGTTCCATTCAAGTACAAGTATCTTATATTCTTCGAAAAATCAGGAAACCTGCTGATAGAAGAGCAGCCAGAGAAGTCAGCAATTAGAAGACATGTCAGCAAATACATGTTTTCTGGAAGATTCACCAGGAGGTTGCAGTTCTTCAAATTCAACGCAACAAGTCCACTGAGTTCCCCAATTGATTGGGGAAGCTCAACAGCAGTCTCATTTAAATTTAAATATGTCAGTTTCCTTGCAGTTTCTGGGCACTTCTTGAGATTTGCACAACCAGAAAGGTTCAGAGTCTCCAGACAACTTGAATTAATTCTACTGGGAAGATTGATTAGTCTTTTGCAGCCTCTCAAATCTAAATCAACAAGCTTGTCCAGATGCTGAACAGCTAAAGGAAACTTAACCAAACTTGTATAGAATTGAAGATTCCATCTCTCAAGGTTTCTGGCCTTTGAAAGGTCTGGCATAAAAGTTATGTGCTCGCAATTGCTGAGGTTGACATCTTTTAAATTGACGAGATTCTGAAGCAAAATGAAATCAACAGAAAGAAATTACACGTGCATACCACAATAAATTTCAAAGAAAGAACTATGCATGCATGGAGTTATTTTAGAATACCTGGTCTCCTGTCCACAGTTGATTAACCTTGCTAGATGATAGGTTAATTTCAACAAGGTTCTGAGGACGAAAATTGCTAGGCAAAGATGTCAAAGGGTATCCATCCCAATGGAGATACCTCAACTCTTCAGAAAGAGACTGGAGGCCATGAGGAAGGTGCACTCTACAATTCCAATGACGATAGACAACCAAGACTGTCTGGCACTACCGATAAATGGCAACCATCTAGATTTAGCTTACGCAAACAATCTAAATCCACGCATCTCTTGGGCAATTGCAAGTCAACAAAACATTCGATGTCATTTAGATATTTGCAGTTTCCCACTTCCAAGCAGGCAAGTCCCTTCAGATTTCCAATCGGTGAAGGCAACTTTGTTATGCGTGTTTGTTCTAAATAGAGATATCTCAAACAATACATCGGCTCCAAAACTTCTGGAAAATCCCTAAATTGGAGGCAACCTGAGAGATTAAGCCTCTGCAGTTTTCTCAACTTACAGATGCTGCTTGGAAGAATCTCAAATTGTTTGCAGTTTTGCAGGTGCAATTCATGAAGTTCACACAAACATTCTATTGAAGAGGGAATCTCTCGTATTGCTGTCCCATCTAAATACAGCTCCTTTATATTATTTGAAACCTTTGGAAACTCCGCGATACTTGAGCAACCGGAAAGATCTAAATAAATGAGTTCCCTTAGATCACCAATTGAAGATGGCAATTCTTCTATTGCAGTTCCATTCAAGTACAAGTATCTAATATTCCTCGAAAAGTCAGGAACCCTGCTGATAGATGAGCAGCCAGAGATGTCGACGATTAGAAGAGATTTCAACAAATATATGTTCTCTGGAATATTCACCAGGAGTTTGCAGTTTTTCAAATTCAACGCAACAAGTCCACTTTGTTCCCCAATTGATTGGGGAAGCTCTTCAACAGCAGTCTCATTTAAATTTAAATATGTCAGATTCCTTGCAGTCTTTGGGCACTTCTTGAGATTTGAACAACCAGAAAGGTTAAGACTCTTCAGACATCTTGAATTAATTCTACTGGGCAGATTGATTAGGCTTGTGCAGCCTCTCAAATCTAAATCATTAAGCTTGTCCAGATGCTCTATAGATGAAGGAACCTTAACCAAACTTGTACAGAACTGAAGATTCAGGCTTTCAAGGTTTCTGGCCTTTGAAAGGTCTGGCAGGGAAGTTATGTGCTCACAATTGCTGAGGTTGACATCTTTTAAATTGACGAGATTCTGAAGCAAAATGAAATCAACAGAAAGAAATTACACGTGCATACCACACCAAATTTCAAAGAAACAACTATGCATGCATAGAGTTATTTTAGAATACCTGGTCTCCTCTCCACAGTTGCTTAACCTTGCTAGATGATAGGTTAAGTTCAACAAGGTTCTGTGGACGAAAATTGCAAGGCAAAGATGTCGAAGGGTATCCATCCCAATGGAGATACCTCAACTCATGAGAAAGAGACTCGAGGCCACTAGGAAGGTGCACTGTGCATTTATCTCCAGCTACAGAATTATAAATTTTTAGCAGTCTAAGATTATACAACCTTGCGAAGGCTGTAGAACTCAACTCTATTTCTCTTATTTCTGAAACATTCAGAACATCCCTTCAACGTTTTCAGTTCTTAGTTTTGAAACATCCAAGAATATCCCTTCAACTTTTCCAGTTCCCTGAAAACCAGTAAAGGAGAAGCAAAGTTTAAGTAATATTTTAAACTTACAAGTACAACCATATTGCATTGCATAGGAAAGAGATAACTTTGGGGTATATGAATCACACCAGATTATTAGTCAACACTTGATATGCATCTTTTGGATTCCACAATCTGCTCTGTCTTCCTAGCTCATCAAGAGATTCTTTACGAACAACTTCATGGGCCATTTCTTGCAAAAGATCATGCATTTCAACCTTGTCATCTGAAATTTTAATGAGACACCTGTCAATGAGAACACTAAATCCAATATCTGTTTTGAAACCGCAGCCATCTAGTATCCGCTTTACAAAATCAACTCGTTGCCCTCTAAAGAAACATGCAATGTCGAGAAATATACTCTTCTCTTCACTATCAAGTGCTTCATAACTTATTCTCAACACACTATGAACTTTTTGCCGAGTTAGTTTTTCATCCTTGTTCAATGCACTTTCCCATTCTTTTGTCGTTCTGCCAAATAGAAAGGAACCTAAGACTTTAAGAGCTAACGGATTCCCTTTAGCGTAATTTATTGCCCTCACAGACAGCTCCATATAATTGTATGGGAGCTGGTTATCCTTAAATGCATGCAAACTAAAGAGATGAAGGGCTTCCCGGTAATTCAGTCCCCCAACCTCAAATATTTTGTCTGCATATTTCTTAAGGACCTGTTTATCTCTAGATGTTAGGATAATTCTGTTGAACTTTTGATATTCAGAAAGACAAACAATTAAAGAAAGAAAAACACACTTTATTGATGGATGATATTAATGCAGCAGCTACAAGCCTTTATATAGGCATTTTACTTAACAGACTTCCTACAAATAAGACGCGGAATGACTATAAAATAGAAAGAATAAAACAACTGACTTTGCTAATCACACTGCAACAAATTCCTTGTGACTAGGATTATTCCTATTTTATTGGAAAACAAATTGACTAAACCAGCATATCACTCTTGACTCAGTCACGGTCTGATGTTGATTAACTTTAACACTCTCCCTCAACATCTGCTTCTGTAATTCTTATCAAACCAAGCTGCTGACAGAAAGCTTCAAATTTATTGCTACTCAGGCCCTTTGTAAATATGTCTGCAACTTGATCTTCTGATTTGATCTGCTTCAATTTAACTTCTTCTTCTAAAACCTTCTCTCGGATGAAATGATAATGCACTTCCACATGTTTTGTTCTTGCGTGAAATACTGGGTTCTCTGCTAGACGAACAGCTGATTGATTATCACAATACAATGGAATTGCATAATCTGTCACTTGATGTAAATCATTCATCAGCCTTATTAACCATGTACTCTCTTGAGCTGCCATTGCTGCTGCACGATATTCGGCCTCTGTTGTTGACAGAGACACTGTTGGTTGCCTTTTGCTGCACCAAGAAATCGATCCTGACCCAAGTCTAAACACATATCCAGTAGTTGATCGACGAGTGTCATGATCCCCTGCATAGTCAGCATCACAGTAGCCAACCATTTTACAGTCTTCACCTTTCTTGTACAGCAAACCATAGTCAAATGTGCCCTTCACATACCTCAGGATTCTTCGGGCTGCTTCCAAATGAGGCTTCTTTGGATTTTGCATGTATCTGCTCATTACACCTACTGCATATGAAATATCAGGTCTGGTCACAGTTAGATATAACAAGCTTCCCACCATCTGTCGATACATTGTAGCATCTTGCAGCTCCTTGCCTTCATGTGCACACATTCTGGTATTTGGGTCCATAGGTGTTGCAGTTGCTTTACACTCTAGCATCCCAAACTTTTCCAAAAGGTCTTTGGCATATTTTTGCTGACATAGAATTACTCCTCTGCGTGTGATACTTATCTCTAAACCAAGGAAATGATTCAGCTGTCCTAGTTCCTTCATTTCAAACCGAACAGACAAATTCTCCTTGGTTTGGCAGATTTCTTCAACATCATTTCCTGTGATGATTATATCATCGACATATACGAGTAGTATAGCTAATTTTTCACCATTAGCTTTAACAAATAAGCTGGAATCTGCATGGCTTACTGAAAATCCACTCTTTGTTAAGAATTCGGCAATCTTACCATACCAAGCCCTTGGTGCTTGTTTCAACCCGTAGAGTGCCTTTCTCAGCTTGCATACGTAGTTGGGATGACTTTGATTTTGAAACCCCATTGGCTGATCCATATAGATCTCTTGATCTAGCTCTCCATGCAAGAAAGCGTTCTTCACGTCCATCTGCCACAAGATCCACTCCTTGTTGGCTGCAACAGCGAGTACAACTCGCACGGATGTAAGTTTTGCAACTGGACTAAACGTTTCGTCATAATCTAGTCCATATTGTTGAGAAAATCCTCGTGCTACCAGGCGAGCCTTGAGTCTTTCAATTGTTCCATCTGTGCGTCGTTTTATCTTATACACCCATTTACATGAAATGGGTTCCACATCCTCTGGTCTTGGTACAAGATCCCAGGTCTGATTTTGTTGTAGTGCTGTAATCTCTTCTTCCATAGCCTTATTCCAGTTTGAATTTTGAGAAGCTTCTGTAAAGGTTTCTGGTTCTTTTACACCTTCTACCACTGCAGCATTTGCATATTTTGCATTTGGCTTCTTCATTCGTGTTGATCTTCTAGGTGGATTTGATGTTGTTGCTGCATTGAATTCTTCACTTGGCTGGTCATGTATACCAGTTTGCCACGGGTTCTCTTTAATTTCAGCATCAACATCAATTACTTCTTCTTGACTGTCAGTGTTATCTTCATCTTTGTTCAACTGGATTCGAGCAATTTGCATTTCTTCTTTAAGCCCTTCTGAGTCTGGTAGTGATTGATGTTCTATGGACCACCATGAAGATGATTCATCAAACACAACATTTCTGGATGTGTAGCATTTTCCAGTAATTGGATCACAGCATCTCCACCCTTTCCGTTGATTATCAAAACCAACAAAAATACATCTAACAACCTTCTTGTCCATCTTGCTGCGTAGATGATTAGGTATAAAAACATAACATACACATCCAAAAACTCGAAAATAGCTCACTGTGGGTTTCTTATTCCATAGCTTTTCAAATGGTGACTGGAAATCAAGCCTCTGCTGTGGAAGCTTGTTGATTACAAAAGCTGCAGTCTTCATTGCTTCTGCCCACCATCTACCTGGAACATTCTTTGCATGAAGCATACTTCGACAAGTCTCTGCTAAATGCCTGTTCTTCCTCTCAGCAATACCATTTTGCTGCGGGGTATTTGCACAGGTGAATTGATGATTAATTCTGCAATCTCTTAGATAGTAAGAGAATTCATCTGAT
Source organism: Populus tremula (assembly GCA_964019445.1). Taxonomy (NCBI): domain Eukaryota; kingdom Viridiplantae; phylum Streptophyta; class Magnoliopsida; order Malpighiales; family Salicaceae; genus Populus; species Populus tremula. The sequence continues at coordinate 5,358,898 of CAXHTJ010000011.1, forward strand.
ATGTACTCTCCCCCATTGTCAGAACGTAGACAACATATTCTTTTATTGATCTCAGCTTCTGCCACCTCTTTGAACTCCTTGAATCTTGAGAGTGTCTCAGATTTTTCCTTCATAAAATAAACCCACACAAACTTTGAAAAATCGTCAATAAATGTTACCATGTATTTCAAGCCACTAACAGAAGCTTGCTTAACAGGTCCAAACACATCAGAATGAATGAGCTCTAATGGTCCCTTTGCTCTCCACTTCGATTCTTCATATGGCAGTTGATGTGCCTTGCCATATTGACAGCCTGCACAAATTGCATCGATCCTTACTTCAAGCTGAGGCAGACCCTTCAATGCAGACCTTCTCATCATCATGTTGAGTTTAGAAAAACTCACATGACTCAGTCTTTGATGCCATAGATCCACTGTCTCACTCTTCCTTGTCTTGTCTACATATGCTGTTTGTGCAGACATCACATACACTGATTCAAGCCTCTGCCCCTTTATCACTGGTTCATCTAGACTTTCAAGATCACGGTACACTTTAACATCTTGAGGACCAAAGAGAACAAAGTGTCCTGAAGATGTTAATTGTGCCACTGACAAGAGGTTTTTCTTCATTCCAGGAACATGATAAACATTTTGTAGTGACACATCCTTGAGATTAAGTTGGGAAGAGACTACGGCATCCCCAACATGGGCTATAGCCAGCTTTGAATTGTTTGCTGTGACTACTACGTGTTTTCCCTTGTATTCCACCAGATTCTTCAATTTTTCTTTGTCACCTGTCATATGATTTGAGCAGCCTGAATCAATGATCCAGTCCTTTTCATAATCAATATGTTCAGGTGTTGTTACTGTGAAGGCTGCCTCTTTTACTTCAGTAAAGAATGCATGAGCATCCCATTCATCTTCTATTTTGAAGGTAGCTGTATTACCTTCAACATGCTCCTTCTTTTGCCAACAGTCTTTTGCCATATGACCCTTCTTCCCACAGTTATAGCACTTCCCTTCAAATTTTCTTTTGATCCCGTAGCCCCTTGCTTCACTGGAATTTCTTTCTTCTCGATTGAACTTTGTTTTGTCTTCATTTCTTTTGGATCTGTCATTGGCATGTTGCTTTGGCTTCCATCTGCCTTTATGGACATAAAGTGCATCAACTTCACCCTTGAGTGCAACTTCTCCCATTTGTTTGGCTAGTGCTTCTTGACCAGCCAGCAGATTCTCAAACTCAACAAGTGATGGTTGAGTCTGCCATCCTTGTACTGCCGCAACAAAGCTTCTGAAATCTGGCCGCAAACCATGGATAATTATCCTTTTCATCCTGGTTTCACCAATTGGAGCTTCTGCATCCAATTCAGAAATTTCTCGACAAAGTGTCTTCACCTTGTGGAAAAACTAGGCAACAGTTAGTTCACGTTGAGCTATTGACAGCAGCTCACTCTCTAACAGTTGAAGCTTTGTATCATTCTTCTTTGAGAATAAATCTGCAAACGTCTTCCAGGCTTCATGAGGATTTTTGGCATCCCGAATGTGTTCCAACACATCTTCTTCAATTGTTGTTTTCAAAGCAAACATTGCTTTGCCTGCTTTAATCTTCCACTTTCGTAATGCACCATTTGCATCCTCAGCCTCTGGTTGTGTAATTTCACAGCCATTCACAACTTCCCACAAATCCTGGCCCTGCATGTAAGACATCATGCACGTTGACCAAGTATTATAATTCTGGTTGTTGAGCTTCTTAATTCCCCCAATAACTTGAAGATCACCCATCTCACTCTTTTCTTTTCCTCACGTGTTTGACTCTCAAATATCAAATAAAACACTCTCTCTTGAACCCGGCTCTGATACCAATTGTTGAACTTTTGATATTCAGAAAGACAAACAATTAAAGAAAGAAAAACACACTTTATTGATGGATGATATTAATGCAGCAGCTACAAGCCTTTATATAGGCATTTTACTTAACAGACTTCCTATAAATAAGACGCGGAATGACTATAAAATAGAAAGAATAAAACAACTGACTTTCCTAATCACACTGCAACAAATTCCTTGTGACTAGGATTATTCCTATTTTATTGGAAAACAAATTGACTAAACCAGCATATCACTCTTGACTCAGTCACGGTCTGATGTTGATTAACTTTAACAAATTCTACTTCCTGGACCAAAATCACATCCTCCAAGTAACATTTCAATTTGATCTACATCATTCACATCATCGAAAACAATCAGAACCTTTTTACGGCTGATCCTGTCTTTAATGAAAGGGTGTCCAATACGTGGAGTGCGAATATGTAGATTTTCTTCCTCTGTTATTTTAGAGAAAAGTCATCTCGCATACCAAATAATCCTCCATTCTTTTCTGATTCCCTCACATTTGCAAGAAAATAGTGACCTTCATATTCCCTTGCGATCTTGTTGAAAATCTCTCCAGCAAGGGTTGTCTTACCAGTACCACCCATGCCCCAAATTCCTACAAAAATATATATTTTTAGTTATTTATAAATTTTTTTTTGCTGTTATTTGGCTAAGGCATGCATTATAGGATGCAGGTTGCTGTTTGAGAGTGGATGGCAACACTTAATATTTTATTTTTTACAAAGAATAGGTTGTCTGTTTTTTTTTTTTTTAAAAAAAAACATGGGAAGAATAATATATCATCTACTCCTTTAATCCAAAGAAAATAAATAGATTAGGGTAGGTGTTGAGCCCAACCCTTTGTGAGTTCTCTCTATTCCCGGTGCGTACAAATTGTCCCGGACACCCACGTTAATAAATAATAATAATAACCATGAGGGGTGTAGTTCAATTGATCAAGTCTTGAGTTTGCTCCCTAGAGATCACCAGTTCGAATCCCATAAACCTCAGGGCTACTAGAGGGCTTACATGATCGTTAACTTCAAGGCACGTGTGATTAGTCGAGGTGCGCAAGCTAACCCAGACACCTATGTTAATCTAAAATAATAATAATAATAATAAATTATTAATAAAGATTCAATTAAACTCAGTGTTTTATAATTAAAAATTTTAAATGTACTTTAAAAATAATTATATCACATTTAAGATTTTTTTTAGTTTTTGACCACATAAAATATGAATATAATATTTTGATTTTTTTGTTGACTTACTTTAACAATTTTAAAATATTTTTGTTTTCAACAAAAAATATCAATTAAAAACATGGTGTTGGTAAAGATAAACAAGAGATATATTATCTTAATATTTTTTAAAAAATAATTATATTTTTATGTTTAATAATAATACTAAAAAATTTCTTAATACCTTCAATTTTATTATTTTGAAAGAAATAAGATCACTGACAACGTAGCATGGAAAAGCATTCTCTAAGCTAAGTCTAGGGAAAGTCTTGTTTAGGAAATAAACATAGGCCTAAACTGAAAGCGCCTGCTTATGTTTGGCTAAATAAAAAAAGATGGGCAGGAATGTACAATACCTAAAGGAGTATGGGAGGTGCCCGAGCCCTTTGGACAGTGCCTCTTGGTGTCCAAAAATACCCTTATGTCGTGTTGTTGGGAGCATCGCCATGTCCTTTTTCTATTGGTTTGATGTGCGTCTCTAGTATGTATTTTTTCGCATTATTTCCTCTCTCCTCCTTGAAAAATTACAATTTTCCCATGATACTTCAATTTCAGTTTGGTAAGCTTGGGCTGGTTCAACTGAACTGCTCTCCAATCTGGTTGGTCCCAAGTGCACAACTCTCCAGTCCACTTAGGCTAACCCAATCAGACTCGCTCAGAGTCACCGCCTCGATTGAGGTATCATGCAAATTCCTTGCATTAGCCCACATCACAATGTATTATTATGAACTCCAAAAGGTCACCATGGCGCCACGCACCTTCTAGTGCTACCATAGTTATCAGATTCGACCCGGGGTGGAGCTGGCCAAAAAATCAGGTCTCGGGTTGACCCGGGTCAACTCGCATCAACCTGAAAAAATTATAAAAAATTAAAATTTTAATAATTCAAATGAAAAAAATTAAAAAAGAATTAATGTGAATATAGGCTATACATGTTATAAATAATAAAGTTTAAATGATTATTTCAAAAAGTTTTTTATCCTACATTGAAAAGATACCATATTAGTATGTTGTTGCTACCCAATTTTTCACCCATGTTTTTAATATATTTTCAAAAAGTCAAAAAATAGAGAAAAAACAATGAAAATCCAAAAAATATGTTTTTTAATATATTCTCGTCATTTTAGCATTTTTAGCGTCGTCTAAAAAAGAATTTAAATTTTCAAAAGATTTTCAAACGCGTTCGACTTTTCACGCGTCATTTTTAAAATCATTGATTTTCCTCATTGAGTCGACGTTGACATTGCTCGTTTTCAAAAATATACAAAAAAGTAAGAAAAATTAAAATTTACAAAAAGAAAGAAGTTGAGGGACCAAGTTGAAAAACCTAGCAATATTTCACCTATAAATACCAGTCTTCTCAACACATTTAGGGGTGGGGCAATTTTGAAACATCAGAAAAATACAAAAAAAACCCTAACCCTAAAACCCATCTCTTTCAACGCCAGCAGCCGCCCCCCCATCTGGTGATTTTTTTTTCCCCTTCACTTTTCCAAGTCTTCTTCACCTGGCCAAGCCGAAAGAGGAGCGGCGCCCCCCTTAGATTTGGCTTTCTTCTTCCTTTAGCCAAAAAGCCTGACTTCCCCTCTACAGAAAAAGCAACCGACTGGACAAGCCCTTTTCTTCTCCATCTCCAGCCCTCCTTTGGCCAAAGTATCCATCACTTCCCTTTTCCCCTTCGCCGACCTCCAGCAGCGGTAGCTTCTGCCCACAGCCGACAGACCCAGCTCTCACTGCCGAACACGCCGACACCGCCTCCAACAAGCCACACCGCAACAGTGCCGCCCTCTGCAACTTCAACAGCCCCAGCTCAACCACACGCCGGACAAAAGCCAGAGCAGTTCCCCTTCGCTCTCCCATCTCGCCGGTTGCCTCACCATCTTCCCCGACCTCTTCATCTCCTTCAGCACCGAAGCTTCCTCCAGCAGCTTCGACAACGGCTCCCATCTCCACCGCCAGCAGCAGCAGCGCCGTCCTCGCCAGCAGCCACACACGGGAGCGTCGGGGCCACACTCTTCACCTTCTCCCCCGGGCAGCGCCCACAGACCCACCTCCAGAACTGCCCGCAGTGGCCACCGCAGCCGACCATCACTGGATCTGCAACCGGCGAAGGAATAAAAACAGATCTGCAAGAAAAAAAAACAGATCTAAAAATGAAACAAACAAATTAAAATCAACTGCCTGTGTGGTTTTCGGATGCTTTGCAGGTCGCCACCGGCGTTGGGAGACTGAGAAGAGGGAGTCGATCCAACCCCCCCTGTTGTTCGGTTTTCTTGAGGCGGCGGCGCGTGGGGAGACGCGCCGCTAGTGTTTAGGGACTATTTTGTAAATTTTAAATTAATTAATGTAATTTTCATTTATTGGTTTTGAATTTATATTGTATAAATGTGATGTAAAAAAAAAAAAAAAATAAATAAATAATAAAAAGAAAGTTGTGTGTGTGTTTGCAATTTTGTTTATGTCATTGAATTATAAAAAATAAAAAAAAGGACAAAAAGAATTAATTGTTAATTTAAATATGGTTAAATATCTCAAGGACAAATAAAATCAAGTTGTATTTTCCACAAAAATGTAAGAACGAGTTTCTACATATATTCGGGGATTTAATAACTGATTTATTCAAGCCTTAGAATTTAATTAATATTTTAAATTTTCAAAATCACATCAGAACACAAAGCAGCTTACCTCAGGTAGGGTGCGTTAGGGGTGCTAATACCTTCCCTAACCACAACCAGTCCCTTACCCGCGATCTCTGACAAGACCAGTACATCAGGTTTCCTAGTAGCCCTCAATGAATTACTAGGTGGCGACTCCAACGAACGAATTCAAAGCAAACGCAATAACGAGAAAAATCGCCAGCCGATGCCATGCAGGATTTTTTGACGTGCGACATATGTTATCCTTTTAAGTTGAAGTATTTAAACCAAAAAGGTTCTTTATACCATATTGAAAAATTTTTTTTTCTTGTGAACATAGAATATATATACTAAAGGGCTTCAAATCTCACATTAAAAAAAATAAAATATTATTCTAGTATTTATATAATAAACTTTAAAAAAATTAATAACCCGCCTCTAAGCGAATACATTGATTGCAAATGGAGTGCTTTGGATTGAACCCTATCTAGTGTGGCGCTGCAGTCAAACACCAAGATAATTGATCGTAGTTTCTGTCTATCAATTTCTTTCTTTTCTGCCCTTTTTTTAACCTCTTGATTTTTCTCTCCATTGAAATTTCGTAAGTGGTGGGCTTGAATTTGGAGGGAGTGGTGGGACTGCTATCTTGTACGGATCATAGAAGGTAACATGACGCTTCAGACTCTCGAGATGCACGGAGAAATCTCCAGACATTACTTTTAATTACTGTAGATAACAGTTTCTTCTTATTTTTTAAAAATATTATTATAACTACCACTACACTTCCAACGTACTGTAGATGAAGGAAAGTTTCTAGACATTGTCAAGATATAATACCTATGCAACCTTCAGAAATGAGCTTCTGGTATTAAGTTGAAATTTCAGAAATGAGTACACCAAGATTTGATTGATTACATGCAACCTCAAGCAATTAGTGAAAATGAATTAAAAGATGTTCCCCACAATTGATGAGCTTGATGCTAGATAATTCAAACTCTTGCAATTGTTTACATCCAACTTTGATAGCCGTGATGGAAGCTCCGGTAAAAATCGAAGTCTCATGCAATTCCTTAATCCTAGATATTGCAACTCAAAGAGTTTATTGATGCTTATAGGAATAGTATAAAAATTGTTTCCACTTAGATCTAACACTTCCAGTGACGATAAAAGACCAAAACTGTCCAGCATTTCCGATAGTCTGCAACCATCTAGATTTAGCTTACGCAAACAATCTAAATCCATGCATCTCCTCGGCAATTGCAAGTCAACAATACATGCGATGTCTTTTAGATATTTGCAGTTTCCCACTTCCAAGAAGGCAAGTCCTTTTAGATTTCCAATCGGTGAAGGCAACTTTGTTATGCGTGTCTCTTCTAGATAGAGATATCTCAAACATACCATTGGCTCCAAAACTTCTGGGAAATCCCTAAATTGGAGGCAACCTGAGAGATTAAGCCTCTGTAGGTTTTTCAACTTACTGATTCTGCTTGGAAGAATCTCAAATTGTTTACAGTTTCGCAGGTGCAATTCATTAAGTTCACACAAACATTCTATTGAAGAGGGAATCTCTCGTATTAAAATGATGGTATTTGAATTGTTTGAGAAACAGACCTGATGGTATAAGCTTCTGGTATTAAGTTGAAATTTCAGAAATGAGTACGCCAAGATTTGATTGATCACATGTAACCTCAAGCAATTAGTGAAAATGAATTCAAAAATGTTCCCCTCAACTACAATTGATGAGCTTGATACTAGATAATTCAAACTCTTGCAATTGTTTACATCCAACTTTGATAGTCGAGGTGGAAGCTCCGGTAAAAATCGAAGTCTCATGCAATTCCTTAATCCTAGATATTGCAACTCAAAGAGTTTATTGATGCTTATAGGAATAGTATAAAAATTGTTTCCACTTAGATCTAATACTTCCAGTGACGATAAAAGACCAAGACTGTCCGGCACTTCCGACATACTGCAACCATCTAGATTTAGCTTACGCAAACAATCTAAATCCACGCATCTCTTGGGCAATTGCAAGTCAACAAAACATTCGATGTCTTTTAGATATTTGCAATTTCCCACTTCCAAGCAGGCAAGTCCCTTCAGATTTCCCATCGGTGAAGGCAACTTTGTTATGCGTGTCTCTTCTAGATAGAGATATCTCAAACATACCATCGGCTCCAAAACTTCTGGAAAATCCCTAAATTGGAGGCAACATGAGAGATTAAGCCTCTGCAGGTTTTTCAACTTACAGATGCTGCTTGGAAGAATCTCAAATTGTTTGCAGTTTCGCAGGTGCAATTCATTAAGTTCACACAAACATTCAATTGAAGAGGGAATCTCTCTTATTGCTGTCCCATCTAAATACAGCTCCCTTATATTTCTTGACACCTTTGGAAACTCCGTGATACTAGAGCAACCGGAAAGATCAAGTTTTTCAAGGCATCCCAACTTAGAAACCGCACTTGGCAGATTCTTTAGCCTGTGGCAGCCAACTAGATCTAAATAAATGAGTTCCCTTAGACCACCAATTGAAGATGGCAGTTCTTCTATTGCAGTTCCATTCAAGTACAAGTATCTAATGTTACTCGAAAACTCAGGAAACCTGCTGATAGATGAGCAGCCAGAGATGTCGATGATTAGAAGAGATTTCAACAAATATATGTTTTCTGGAAGATTCACCAGGTGCTTGCAGTTCTTCAAATTCAACGTAACAAGTCCACTGAGTTCCCCAATTGATTGGGGAAGCTCCTCAACAGCAGTCTCATTTAAATTTAAATATGTCAATTTTCTTGCACTCTCTGGGCACTTCTTGAGATTTGAACAACCAGAAAAGTTAAGACTCTTCAGACATCTTGAATTAATTCTACTGGGCAGATTGATTAGGCTTGTGTAGCCTCTTAAATCTAAATCATTAAGCTTGTCCAGATGTTGTATAGATAAAGGAACCTTAACCAAACTTGTACAGAACTGAAGATTCAGGCTTTCAAGGTTTCTGGCCTTTGAAAGGTCTGGCAGGAAAGTTATGTGCTCATAATTGCTGAGGTTGACATCTTTTAAATTGCCGAGATTCTGAAGCAAAATGCAATCAACAGAAAAAAATTACACTTCATACCACACTTAATTTCAAAGAAAGAACTATGCATGCATAGAGTTCATAATTGATAACGTAGAGACACATTAGTATAATGATATAATGCTATATCCTTGTCAAAATAAGCATTAAATTATTTCTACTGACTTCTTCTTCAAACGGCGAAACGCATTGACCCAGTGAGTTTCGCGGCATTCCGACTTTCGACGCTCCGGCTGCCGAAATTCAATTGCCATTTGAATTTTGGGTGATCCCTCTTGAACATGTATGCTTCCGCTACTTGTTCTACATCAAAGTTCATCTCGTAGATCATTTAATCGACCCTTTTCTGATTCCTGCCTTATGCTGGGAAGAAAGTGGTGGCCTTCATATTCACTGGAGAAGCTATCGTAGAAAGCTCCCGCGATAGTTGTCTTGCCTATACCACCCATGCCTCAAATTCCTATTTTGCGGACAATAGATAGTAATTTATTTATTTGCTCAATGCGTGAATCTACTTCAAACTAGACCTCTTAATTTGCTTGGGGATGCGCGATTTAACCTTTTCCAGATAGTTTCCACAACTTCTCTTACTAGTTTGGACTCCGGACTGCAAAAAATGAAACAACCATCTTTAACTCCAATTGTATCTTTACGTCGAATAAAAAATCTATAAGAAACTGGTGAATTTTTTATTATTATAAGCAAATGTTGTCAAAGGTGAGGTTTTGAACTCAAGATCTTGTTGAATATTAAACTCAATCCAGAAGGTCAAGGAAGGCAACCAGCCACCAGTCGCCGACCAGCCACCAGCCGCCAGCCGCCTTCACACTTGAAGGTTGAATTTTCTAGTTTTTGATTTCGTGTATAAATAGAGTGCCCAGCTTCTGTTAATGTGTGTGGAGAGAATAGAGAGAAACACTATAAAGAGAAAGAGAGAGAGAGAGGGCGTGTATTGTTAAGCTTTTGTTGATTAATTGTAAGCTTGTGTTTTTGTAATAAAACCTTGTGTTTTATCCCCTCTGAGTGTTTCAAAGCCACCACTAGTGGTTTCTCCCACCAACAATTGGTATCAGAGCCCCGTTCGTCAGAAAACAGAAGAGTTTTGGGGTATATCCGAATTTTCAAAGTTGTCAAAAACAAGTTTTGATAATTCCACAGTTTAGAGCTCATCAAGACGAGCTCACTGGTGCAAGAATCAACTTCATCGGAGACGGAGGTAGCCCACACGCGCCGCCTGAAGATTCTGAATAGATGCCCACGCGCCCAGAGGTTGAAGACGACTGATCCACACGCGCGCCATATATTGAGCAGCGCCGAGACGCTTACGTCAAGTCCTAGCTGAGCCTCAAGCCGATCCGAGCCGAGCCGAGCCGTACCCGAGCCGCGAGCGCGCCGTACACCCCACCGATCCGAGCCGCCAGCGTATGTTTTGACCGGTTCACCCAGCGAACCGCCCACCATACAGAATTGGTGTTTTGACCGGTTCACCCATTTTCTGACCCGATTTCAACAAAGTCAGACCGATTCTCGACTATTTGGACCATTCCGGATCGATCTACAGTGTATGTTTGGCCAAATTCGGCTCCCAAAAGGCGATATAGTCATTAAAAGAGCAAAATGACTACAGAAGGTACACATACACTCATCCCGAAGCTGACCAAAGACAACTATGATAGTTGGTGCATCAGATTAAAGGCATTCCTTGGGTCACAAGAGTGTTTGGATATTGTACAAACTGGTTATGATGAACCAGAGTCCAAAGAAGAAGAAGATGCTTTACAAGAGGCACATAAGCAAGCCCTCAAAGTCAACAGAAAGAAAGACAACAAAGCAAAGACCATCATCTACCAAGGTCTTGATGAAGATACATTCGATATCATAGCTTCCGTTGAAACATCACATGATATATGGGAGGCTCTCCAACAAAAATACAAAGGTGATGACAGAATCAAGAAGATTCGTCTTCAATCTTTGCGAGGTGAATTTGAGTTATTGCAAATGAAGTCCTCGAAGTCTATTTCTGATTCTCGAATTACTGAGAAAATTTTGAGATCCCTAGATCCAAAATTCAATTTTGTTGTTGTCGCATTTAAAGAGTCCAAAGATGTGGACAAGTTGACAGTTGATGAGCTTATGAGTTCTTTGCAAGCTCATGAGCAGAAGATTGTAAAGCGAAATGGAGATAAGGCAATTGAGCATGCCTTACAAGCAAAGCTGTCCCTCAAGGACAGATATGAGTAAGGGGAGACTTCAACAAGTGGTTATACCACTCAAGCAGGAAGTCAACAATCTAGAGGAGGATTTCAGCAATTCCAAGGAAGAGGATCTTGGAATACAAGCTTCAGAGAAAGAGGTGGTAGAAACACCACCAGAGGAGGCCGAGGACAACAAGCATTCACTCCTAGAGGAAGAGGAGGCGGTTACAATAACCGTGATAAAAGGAATATCCAATGTTATAGTTGCAATCAATTTGGGCATTATACCACTGAATGCAGAAGAAAAGCTCCGTTAGAGATACGCGAGCAAGCCAACTATATAGAGAAGGATGATAGAGAAGAAGTTGCATTTCTTGTCCAACAAGGACTTGATGAGAAAAAGAAGGATATATGGTATCTAGATACTGGAGCCAGCAATCACATGTACAGCTACCGAGAGTTATTTAGTAATCTAGATGAGACCAAGCAAGGTCTAGTTACTTTTGAAGATACCATAAAGGTTCCATTCAAAGGTAAAGGCAGCATCCCAGTCAAGTTAAAGAATGGCGATTCCAGCTACATCGCCAATGTCTATTATGTCCCAGCCATAAAGCAGAACCTGATCAGCTAGGCAACTTTTGGAGAGAGGATATATTTTTACTCGAAGAATTGTCATCTGACAATTAGAGACAACAATGGAGATTAATGGCCTACGTGAAAATGTCCAAGAATAGGATGTTTCCTTTGAACATCCAGTATGATGCAGCAAGGTGTTTGAGTGCCATCACCAACAGTGAAGAATGGCTTTGGCACCTGAGGCCTGGACATCTGAATTTCACGAGTCTGAAGATGCTATCAAGCAAGAAGATGGTCAAAGTTTGCCTCACATTGATCATCTAGATAAAGTCTGTGAGAGTTGTGTCCTCAGCAAACATCACAGATCCAGTTTTGCCAAAGAAGTCAACTGATGTGTGTGGCCCAATAACGCCTATGTCGACTGGACAAAATAGGTACTTCCTCACTTTTACTGATGATTTTAGTAGAAAGACGTGGATATAATTTCTGAAGAGGAAGTCAGAAGTATTCAATTGTTTTAAAGATTTTAAAGCAATTGTGGAGAAGCAAACTGGTACATGATCAGAACCGTGAGATCTGATCAAGGTGGAGAATATAGCAATGACTTTGAAGCCTTTGTACACAACAAGGCATCAGACATCAGACGACACCAGCTTATACACCACAGCTGAATGGTGTAGCAGAGGAAGAATCGACGATTCTTGACATGGCAAGAAGTCTGCTCAAAGCAAAGAAGTGCCCAAGCAATACTGGGCTGAAGCTGTATCATGTGCAGTGTATCTACTGAATCGCTGCCCAACCAGAAGTTTGCAAGGTCATTCCAGAAGAAGCATGGAGTGGTCACAAACCAAGTGTTACTCATCTACGAGTCTTTGGTTGTGTGGCATATGCAAAGATCCCAGATGCAAGAAGGAGAAAGCTCGATGATAAAGCGAGAAATGCATCTTTGTCGGATATGGTGAAAGAAGGATGGGATACAGTGTATAATCCCATCACGAAGAAGGTAATCATGAGTAGAGATGTTATCTTTGAAGAAGATAAATCTTGGCAATGGAATGATGACCAAGAAGCAGTCAGATGGATCAACACTGATTTGATCCTTGAAGGTGAAGAAGTACCAACAGTACTTGTTGAAGAACCGATTGTGCCAGTAGCTGAACCACAAAGTCCGGTACACAGTTTCCTTGTATTCAACAGGAGGAACACACCAGGAGCATCATCATCAACACCACCATCAGGATCCTCATCAGAAGGACCAAGAAGGATGCAGAATCTTGAAGAGTTGTACGATACCACTCAGGTCATGGAAGATACAACTCTGTTTTGTTTCTTTGCAGATAGTGACCCACTAAACTTCGATGAAGCTATCACAGATCAGAAGTGGATAGAAGCAATGGATGAAGAAATACATGACATTGAGAAGAATGATACCTGGAAGCTGACTTATCTACCAGAACACAAGAAAGCAATAGGTGTCAAATGGGTCTACAAGACGAAGAAGAACGCTAAAGGAGAAGTGCAAAGATACAAAGCCAGATTAGTGGCTAAAGGCTACAAACAGAGAGAAGGCATTGACTATGGAGAAGTATTTGCTCCAGTAACCCGGCTAGAGACAATCAGACTGATGATCTCACTAAATGCACAACATAGATGGAAGATCTATCAACTCGATGTGAAGTCAGCATTTTTGAATGGCTTCCTAGAAGAAGAGATCTATGTTGAACAACCACTTGGATAGATTGAAGTTGAAGAAAGCTCTCTATGGTTTGAAGCAAGCTCCGCGTGCTTGGAATACCAGAATTGACAGGTATTTTCAAGATAATGGATTTGAGAAATGTCCATATGAACACGCCATATATGTGAAGAAAGGAGCAGATGGCAGCATCTTATTTGCGTGCCTGTATGTTGATGATTTGATATTCACCGGCAACAACCCTACCATGTTTGACGACTTCAAACAAAGCATGGTACAGGAGTTTGAGATGACTGACATTGGTCTAATGTCACATTTTCTTGGCTTAGAAGTAACGCAGAAGGAAGAAGGGATTTTTGTATCCCAAAGCGGTTACGCCAAAGATATTCTTGAAAGGTTCAAGATGGAAAGCTGCAATCCGGTATCAACTCCAGTTGAGAATGGAGTGGAATTGAGGAAGAGTAAGGTTGGAAATGTTGATCCAACTTACTTCAAAAGCTTAGTAGGAAGCTTAAGGTACTTGACATGTACCAGACCGGATATACTCTACGGAGTCGGACTCGTCAGCAGATACATGGAGACACCAGACCAGTCTCACTTGAATGCAGCCAAGAGAATTCTTCGCTACATCAAAGGCACAATGAATGAAGGTATGTTTTACACCTCAAGTAAAGACTTTAATCTTGTAGGCTACTTGGATAGTGATTGGGGTAGAGATTTGGATTAAAGGAAAAGCACAACAAGGTTTGTCTTTTTCATGGGAGACACATCTTTCACATGGTCATCCAAGAAGCAATCGATTGTAACGTTATCAAGCTGTGAAGCTGAATATGTTGCTGCCAACTCAGCCGTATGCCACTCAATATGGTTAAGGAATATGCTGAAGTTTTTGGGATTTCCTCAAGAAAATCCTACAGAGATTTATATTGACAATCGATCAGCAATCGCATTGGCAAAGAACCCAGTGTATCATGAGAGGAGCAAACACATTGATACACGTCATCACTTTATCCGGGAACATGTGAAGAATGAAGAAGTCCAACTGATATCTTGCAACACAAATGATCAGGTTGCAACATCTTCATAAAGCCATTGAAAGGAGAAGTATTTATCCGATTAAAGTTCATGCTTGGCATGATATCTCTCGATTGAGTTTAAAGGGGAGATTTGTTGAATATTAAACTCAATCCAGAAGGTCAAGGAAGGCAACCAGCCACCAGCCACCAGCCGCCACAGCCACCAGCCGCCTTCACACTTGAAGGTTGAATTTTCTAGTTTTTGATTTCGTGTATAAATAGAGTGCCCAGCTTCTGTTAATGTGTGTGGAGAGAATTGAGAGAAACACTAGAAAGAGAATAGAGAGAGAGGGGGCGTGTATTGTTATTAAGCTTTTGTTAATTAATTGTAAGCTTGTGTTCTTGTAATAAAACCTTGTGTTTTATCCCCTCTAAGTCTTTCAAAGCCACCACCAATGGTTTCTCCCACCAACAGATATCCCCCTTCGATATTGCACCATTAAGGTGCAAGTCCATTGGATGTTGATGGATGTTAGTTTTCCACTAAAAAACAGAATAGACTTGTGCCTTTTCAAGCAACAAGTACTACGAACTAAGAAGCACAAATGATTTACTGGAAAAAAAAAACTATAATATGCAAAAGAAATTTTAATTGCTATAAATACATTTTAATTGCTATAATTAAAGGAAAAAAAGGATGAAGAAGAGAATCTGTAGTTACCTGGTAACCTGTGAATCCCATCCAGATATACTGGCTGCATTTGCCAAGTCAGCCCTCCACCTCGGCACCTTGTCCATCTTCCCCTTAAAATTTTTTTCAAGCTCGGCAAATGCATTTCCAAAACTCCCAGTCTGTTCATCAACATCAGATGGGTCTACATGATAGAAGACCGCTAAAACAATCTGCTCATAAGTCTCTTTGCATTCAAGTATTTTCACCAGTTCATCCACACACCACGGAGAATGTCGCACGTGTGCGGCGGCGCGGCGATCGTCCACCCTCAAGGAAAAATCGGAATAATTTATTCCTGGAAAAATGGGGAGAGACAAGGAATTCTTGTCTCTACAAGTGAAAATATGGACTGGGAGTCGCCACCTAGTATTCTGGTTACTAGGAACCTTAACTGGTCTTTAGAGATCGGGTACGGAGACTGGTTGCGTAAAGGGAAGGTATTAGCACCCCAACTACGCCCTACCTAAGGTAGGCTGCATTGTTTTAATGTCTGATAAAATCTAAGGTTGTGTTGTGGTTTTTTGTTGTTCGGAATACGCATTACATGTAATGTCATACCCCAGGTTCTATTGTCCAAAAAAAAAAAGAATTAAATATCCAGAATATACATTACGTGTAATGTCATACCCCGGATACTAAGAGACAAACAAAATAAAATTTTTGTTGTTTTTGAAAGTTTGGCCAATATTCTCTTGACTTTAATAAACTGGTTATTAAAGCCAAAATGCATGCTAAATATTGTTTTTTTGACATATGAAAAATACGATATGATTTTTTAGATTTGAGACACTTGGCCGTATGCACAAAAATGTTTTTTAAATTTTTTTGTATTTTTGGAAGTTTGTGACAAAAAACCGGATATTGTAATACCCGATTTGTATTTTTACGACATAAAAATACTACCCGATATTAATAAAAATAACATAAATAAAAAATGGAAACATCATAAATATTTTTTTAATGGGCCGTATCAGGCCCAATTGCATGGGTTGGGCCACACCTGGCCCATTTACATGGGCTGGGCCGAACATGGCCCAAATGCATGGGCTGGTTACTGTGCACATAGTAACCGGGGTTACTGTGTGCACAGTAACCAGAGAATTAATTAGCGTGCATAGTAACGGGGTTACTGTGTACACAGTAACCCGTGAATTAATTAGCAAGTTACTGTCCACAGCACAGTAACTTGCTAATTAATCTTCATCTGCATGCAGAACGTTTAAGCTTAGCAAAAAAAAATGACAGTGGAGAAAGTTACCTGGAACGGTGTTGATGCTGGCAGCAGCTGATGCGGCAGGGGTGGTGGTGGCGGTGCTGGCGGTTCGCGGTGGCCGGCGGTTTTCCTTCTCTCTCTCTCTCCTCTGTATTTTTCTGTTTTCTCCTCTGCTGCTCCTTCTTCTTTTTCTGTGTTCTCCCTTCTCTCTCTTTTCCCCTCTCTTTGCTCTCCCTTTTCTTCTCTTCCCCCTCTCTCGAGTCTTTTTTTCTGTGTTTTTTTTTCCCTCGGTCCTCCCCTGTTTTTATAGGCAAAAACAGGGGAGACGTCATGGTGGTGGCCGCCGCCCCTCCACTATCGATCCATGGATAAAAAGGAGGAGGCAAGTGGGCGGGCGTCTTATTGCGCCAAATCCGGGTGAAAGAAGTTAGGCAAAAAGGGAGAAGAAAAATCTTCTTCTTCCCCTGCCTCGCGCGTCCAGGAGTAGAAGAAGAGCTACAGTGCCGTCAAAACGGCACCGTTTTGGGCTTCTTTTTTTTTTTTTTTTTTTTTTTGCAACAGTGAATGAAAACGGCGTCGTTTCATTTAAATGGATTTGGCGCCAAAACACGTCAGATTCAAATTTCAGCCCTCCATTTGCGCGCGTTTTACAATTTAGTCCTTGGTCTCGAATTTCTTCAATTCAGTCCCTAATTGGCCATTAAACCTCAATATTTATGCAATTAAGCCCTTGATTTGACCAAATTAACTTCCAAAAATTATAATTTGACCCTAGAAAATTAATTTCTCCTAATTAAAGCCCAAATTAACTCCAAAATCAATTTTTCTTGCAATTAAAATCTTCATAAATGCAATTAAACCTTTAATAAAATTTCATTGAGTCCATAAACTTCTAATTTTGCATTTTTCTTCCACAAATTGAATTTTCTATATCATCGGGGCTCTCATCAGTCAATGATATACTGTCAAAAATTAATTTTTGATTTTTGAACATCCTCAATCAATTTTTGAGCATTTTTAGGGTGCTCTGGCATTTTTTCACTGTTATATTTTTTGATAATATATTTTTTTAATTTTTTTGAATTTTATTATTTTTTATGTGGGGACCTAAAAATGGGTTACAACAGAAAAGATGCATAGTTCTTGGAGAAAATTACTACAGAAGTTCTTGATTCTTCAATCGTTTTCAGAAGGGCAGGGTAATTTCTCCTCCTCTTTCAAGCCTATCATCAATGTGTTGAATCTAAACTCAATCTAGAAGGTCAAGGAAGGCAACCACTGCCCAGCCAGCCACCAGCTGCCACCAACCGACCAGCCACCAACCGCAGCCGCCAGCCGCCAGCTGCCACAGCCGCCAGCCGCCTTCACACCTAGAAAGTTGAATTTTTTTATTCTGATTTCGTGTATAAATAGAGTGCCCAGCTTGTGTTTATTTGAGTGGAGAGAATTGAGAGGAACACTAGAAAGAGAAAGAGAGAGAGAGAGGGCGTGTTTAAGCTTTTGTGTTAAGAAATTGTAAGTTTCGGATTTTTGTAATAAAACAGTGTGTTTTATCCCCTCTGAGTGTTTTAAAGCCACCACCAGTGGTTTCTCCCACCAACAATTGGTATCAGAGCCCCGTTTGTCGGAAAACAAAAGAGTTTTGGGGTATATCCGAATTTTCAAAGTTGTCAAAAACAAGTTTTGATCATTCCACAGCGTAGAGCTCCTCAAGACGAGCTCACTGGTGCAAGAATCAGCTTCATCGGAGACTGAAGTCGACCACACGCGCCGTCTGAATATCCGGTGACAGTCGCCCACGCGCAGCCACGCGCTCCAGAGGTTTAAGACGACTGAGCCACACGCGCGCCATATTTGAGCCGCTCCAAGCCGTTTACGCCGAGTCCTAGCCGAGCCGAAAGCTGAGTCCAGCCGAGCCACAAGTCGTGCCGTACTCCGCGCTGAGCCGCGCCGCTTTCCAGTTGCAGCCGAGCTCGCAGAATATTCCCGGTTCAACCCAGCGAACCGCCCGCCGTACAGAATTGGTTTGTTGACCGGTTCATCCATTTTCTGACCCGATTTCAACAAAGTCAAGGACTATTTGGACCATTCGGATCGATCTATAGTGTCCGTTTGGCCAAAACAGCAGAAGGTGATATAGTCATTCAAGAGAAAAATGACTACAGAAGGTACACATACACTCATCCCGAAGCTGACCAAATGATAGTTGGTGCATCAGATTGAAGGCATTCCTTCGGTCACAAGAGTGTTTGGATATTGTACAAACTAGTTATGATGAACCAGAGACCAAAGAAGCAGAAGATGTTTTACAAGAGGCACAGAAGCAAGCCTTGAAAGTCAACAGAAAGAAGGACAACAAAGCAAAGACAGATATGAGCAAGGGGAGACTTCATCAAGTGGATATACCACTCAAGCAGGAAGTCAACAATCCAGAGGAGGATTCCAGAGATTCCAAGGAAGAGGTTCTTGGAATACAAGCTTCAGAGGAAAAGGTGGTAGAAGCACCACCAGAAGAGGCCGAGGCCAACATCCATTCACTCCTAGAGGAAGAGGAGGCGGTTACAATAACTGTGACAAGAGGAATATCCAATGTTATAGTTGTAATCAATTTGGGCACTATAGCACTGATTGTAGATGGAAAGCTCTGTTGGAGATACGTGAGCAAGCCAACTTTGTAGAGAAGGATGATAGAGAAGCATCTGTATTTCTTGTCCAACAAGAACTTGGCGAGAAACAGGAGAATATATGGTATCTAGATACTAGAGCCAGCAATCACATGTGCGGTTACCGAGAGTTATTTAGTGATCTAGATGAGACCAAGCAAGGTCTAGTTACTTTTGGAGATACCACAAAGGTTTCATTCAAAGGTAAAGGCAGCATCCCAGTCAAGTTAAAGAATGGCGATTCCAGCTACATTGCCAATGTCTATTATGTCCCAGCCATAAAGCAAAACCTGATCAGCTTAGGTCAACTTTTGGAGAGAGGATATACTTTTTACTCGAAGAATTGTCATCTGACAATTAGAGACAACAATGGGAGATTAATGGCCTACGTGAAAATGTCCAAGAATAGGATGTTTCCTTTGAACATCCAGTATGATGCAACAAGGTGTTTGAGTGCCATCACCAACAGTGAAGAATGGCTTTGGCACCTGAGGCTTGGACATCTGAATTTCACAAGTCTGAAGATGCTAGCAAGCAAGAAGATGGTCAAAGGTTTGCCTCACATTGATCATCCAGATGAAGTCTGTGAGAGTTGTGTCCTCAGCAAACATCACAGATCCAGTTTTGCCAAAGAAGTCAACTGGAGAGCAAAGAGGCCACTGGAGTTAGTACACACAGATGTGTGTGGCCCAATTACGCCTATGTCGACTGGACAAAATAGGTACTTCCTCACTTTTACTGATGATTTTAGTAGAAAGACGTGGATATACTTTCTGAAGAGGAAGTCAGAAGTATTCAATTGTTTTAAAGATTTTAAAGCAATTGTGGAGAAGCAAACTGGCTACACGATCAGAACCGTGAGATCTGATCAAGGTGGAGAATATACAGCAAATGACTTTGAAGCCTATTGTACACAACAAGGCATCAGACATCAGACAACACCAGCTTATACACCACAGCTGAATGGTAGCAGAAAGGAAGAATCGCACGATTCTTGACATGGCAGAAGTCTGCTCAAAGCAAAGAAGTTGCCCAAGCAATACTGGGCTGAAGCTGTATCATGTGCAGTGTATCTACTTGAATCGCTGCCCAACCAGAAGTTTGCAAGGAGTCATCCAGAAGAAGCATGGAGTGGTCACAAACCAAGTGTTACTCATCTACGAGTCTTTGGTTGTGTGGCATATGCAAAGATCCCAGATGCAAGAAGGAGAAAGCTCGATGATAAAAGCGAGCAATGCATCTTTGTCGGATACGGTGAAAGAAGGATGGGATACAGGCTGTATAATCCCATCACGAAGAAGGTGATTACGAGTAGAGATGTTATCTTTGAAGAAGATAAATATTGGGAATGGAATGGTGATCAAGAAGCAGTCAAATGGATCAATCTTGATTTGATCCTTGAAGGTGAAGAAGTACCAACAGTACTTGTCGAAAAACCGATTGTGCCAGCAGCTGAACCACAAAGTCCAGTGTTTATACCAGCAGCTGAACCACAAAGTCCGGTACACCACCATCAGCATCCTCATCAGAAGGACCAAGAAAGATGCGGAATCTAGAAGAGTTGTACGATACCACTCAGGTTATGGAAGATACAACTCTGTTTTGTTTTCATGCAGATAGTGACCCATTAAGCTTCAATAAAGCTGTCACAGAAAAGAAATGGATTAAAGCAATGGATGAAGAAATACATGCCATTGAGAAGAATGATACCTGAAGCTGACTTATCCACCAGAAAAGAAGAAAGCAATAGGTGTCAAAAGGGTCTACAAGACGAAAGCCAAATTAGTGGATAAAGGCTACAAGCAGAGAGAAGGCATTGAAAGGAGAAGTGTTCATGCTTGGCATGACATCCCTCGATTGAGTTTAAAGGGGAGATTTGTTGAATAAACTCAATCTAGAAGGTCAAGGAAGGCAACCACCACCAGCCACCACCAGCTGCCACCCGACCAGCCACCAGCCGCAGCAGCCAGCCGCCAGCTGCCACAGCCGCCAGCCGCCTTCACACTTGAAAGTTGAATTTTTTTTTTGATTTCGTGTATAAATAGAGTGCCCAGCTTGTGTTATTTGGTGGAGAGAATTGAGAGGAACACTAGAAAGAGAAAGAGAGAGAGAGAGGCGTGTTTAAGCTTTTGTGTTAAGTTAATTGTAAGCTTCGGATTTTTGTAATAAAACAGTGTGTTTTATCCCCTCTGAGTGTTTCAAAGCCACCACCAGTGGTTTCTCCCACCAACACAATGAAGGTCTTGATTTTCTTACGACACAAAGCATCATAGAGATGGCTGGTAAAATTATTGCGCGTATCCTTGCCCCTAAAACTAAGGAACACATCATACTTCCTTTTATGAGCAACAGCAGATGAAGATGCCATATCAGACAGTTACAAGATCGTGTCTTCCTCAATCACTAAGAATCGAAATCAACAAGTGCTCTCCTTTTTCTCCTAAAGACATACAAGAGCAGCCACTTCAACAGTTGAACATTTATTAAGAGAAATTGAAGTCTAAGAGTACAAGAACCCACACAACATATATTTGTCTGAAAATTCCTCAAACTCTGAACGATGGATACATACTAGCTTAATTTGATATGATCTATCTTAATTTGATCACTCGTCACTTGCTACCAATGCTAGCTTGCTATTACTTTCATTGCAAGAACAGTCACTAGCTGAGCAATAAGAATTACAGATGGAAGAATTAATACGTTCATAAAACATACTTATCTAACTCGTATATATAATCTTAAATATAGAAGACGCATGAACCAGAAAGACTTACCAACAGATCATAAGAACAGTTGACTTGTGTTTTCCATCAGCAAACAAGACGAAGAAGAAGCTGCATATCGTTGATGATAACAGACGATTTTTCTTGTCTATTGCCTTCTCCTTCTCCTTCAAGTAAATTCTTACAGACAATCTGAGCTTCTCGTTATCTAAATGAAAGATGGTTTTTGATCAAGAAACAGGTGAATGTGAGAAGACTTTGGGGTCATTAGACTCAATACCAAATTCATTGGCCAATGAACTTGTCAATGGCAACGGTACCCCTCATGGCCAATGATTTATTTTTTTCTTTTTTCTTTTTTAGTGCCTAATGGATGGGCTTCCTAAAGTAATTTGTTTGGGTCTTCCAAACCAAAATCTTAACCCATTTCGAACAAAGAGTCTTGGAAACAAAATTCCATTTATTATTATTATTATTCATAAAACATTATTAATTTACCTATGATTTCCATGGTATTATTGACACTTTATTTTCTTAAAGCTATTTATTGGATTATAATTTAACATAATGTTGAAGATGTCTTTCATTTAAATAGGGACAAAAGCATACACATCATAACTAATTCTTATCAGATTTATAGCAAATATAGAAAATAAGCATTATGTTGGAAATATGTATTGAGTCATTTGTTTTTAGCTTGCATTTATTTAAAAAAAAATATTCTCGAACTAAAAAATATTTTTTCCTTCTCTATAAAAATAAATATTTTCTCTATCAAAATTATCATGTAAATTACATGATAAGACAATAATTTTAAGGTTTAATAAGTAAAAAATATCTAGCATGATTACTTCTTGAAATACTTTTTTTTTTTTTAAAGTTAACTAGATATGTGCTCCATGTGTAATTCGTATTATTTTTATATTTAGATTAACGAAGTACTAATGTAAAATACTATTAAAAATATATACCAACTTTACAAAAATATATATTTTACAATTGATGATAAAATAATGTTCATTTCAGCTGTTAATTCCACTAAATAACATGTATCACCTAGTTTTATAATTTAAGTTAATTATTATTTTTCTATGAAAAAAAGTAATTGATCTTTTAACATTGCTTTGTTTTGTGATTAATCTTGATTATTTATTTTTCATGCATATGCATGAGATTCTTGATATGTCACGGAAATATTTAATCTCTTAGGTAATCTTAGTTAATGCTTGGTTTGAGAAAGCAAAATTTTATTTTATTGATTTCAAACAATTACAACTTAAATAACCAAATTTGAAGATTAAAGAAATGTTTATTTAATTTTTTCAAAATTAGAGATTGATTTGTATGGTTAGGAGGGAGTTCATGTACTATTTTTATTTTGGTCCCTTAACTGTTTAATCTCTTAGTTAATGCTCGGTTTGGAAAAGTAAATTTTAATTTTATTGATTTCAAATAATTATAACTTAAATAATCAAATTTGAAGATTAAAGAAATATTTAGTTTTATTGGGTCAAAATTAGGGATTGATTTGTATGGTTATGAGGAAGTTTATGTCCTGTGTTTTTTTTTTATCCCTTAACTTGTTTTTTTTTTATTTGATCCCTTCATATTGATTTTATTTGGGATGGAATTGGTAGTTTGTTTTGAATGCCTTGAAATAGAGATCTTACAATATTGAAAAACAATTATGGGGCTTAGTTGATACTTGATTTTGATGAGTAATACAAATTTCAGCTAATATAGAACTACTAAAATTTAGGAACTAAAATTAAAAATAAAACAAATATAAAAACTTAGTAAACAAATAGGATAAATAGGTTGTGGCACGTACCAATGTTTGAAAGATATCTATTATGTCTATTTATGTTTTTTGCATGAACATACTAGAGAAATTTCTCATTTTTTATTTTTGTGACTTTGGGCATTTATCATAGGATGATATAGAAGAGAAAAGAAGAGTTACGGTAACTAATTGTGGAATTCCAGAGGTAAAGTCATCATCTTTTCCCAATAGGGTTCAGTTAGGAGCCTCAAGCAAAACAAGTAGCAAAGAGTAAAGCTTTATGGGATGAGGATTGGGGACCTGTTTCAAAAGTATCTTTCACTGCATATCGGCCTTCAGCAAGTAACTCATCACCCACTCCATCTATTTCAGCCAATCAACAAAGTCAGTTAGCATTTTTGCCATAGAATCTTCCATGACATCTGCAGTATCCAATACGCAGTAAGCCATATCATGGCCTCCAGTTGATATAGAATGGCCTCCAAGGACATCTTCAACTATTATTCCTCGGCTAGATGATGAGGGAGAGGAGGGGGGATGACCTGGAGTTATAGGTCCAACATTAGGTGAAGCCATTGGCAAAGCCTTGCTGGCTATTTATATATATAAAAAAAAGTTGTAAGGCCCTCTTTGTATACTGTGAAAGTTCAATATTTCCCTTCTGTTGTTCTTTGCTTTTCTCTCTTGTAAATGGCTAATTAAATTTTGCTTCGAGTAGGTAGCGCATAATTATTTTTGTTTTTGCTAAGAATAAAGCAACTGAAATGCAACATTTCATTCATTCAAGCTTTGACATGAAAAAATATGAACATGAATGATCCATATCTTCCAACACCTTCCATCTACTTGACTACCCCTACATATCTATCTTGTGCACCTATAATTGTTCTACTAATCCTTCTCTCACTAGCCTTAGTGAAATTATTGACTAATTAGTGCATTCCTGACTTAAATCTCTATTGCTTGAAGTTCGTCTTCTCAATGTGTTCAAAAGTCGTCATCTTATTAGATTGTTGAGCAATGACACTGCTTGTTCATGGGTTTTGAGATGAAACAATCTCGTATCCATCATAATATAAGTCCATTCCTTCAGCCAAGATTTGCCAAACCAAGCCACCACCAATTGTCCCTCTAGTTCTTGCAAAGATGTAGATGATTGTATAGACTGTATTCAAGAAAGAATCCCTCACACTTGTACTGTATCCTGGATCTTTATTTGATTACCCGAATTCAGCAAAAACCAATGGCTTCTTTAATATGGTTTTTGAGTCTGTCCAATGACTAGATATCCACATTTGCATGAATTCCATTTGTGCATTATCATTCTGTCCAGATACCCTGTAAATTTGACAGAACAGTACCATGTTAATTATCTTTGCAACATGTCTTTTTAAGCTTGGTGAATAAAAACATCATGATTAATTGATTATTATTTCCTTTCGTGCTTACCATATGTCAGGGTATGCATGTATTATAGCAAAATCACTATCCCTAACGAGATGATTGCTAATAAACTCTGTGTCAATAGATTTAACATAAGGTGCCAGCTCTTGAACCCATCCCTGTCAGATTTAAAGACAATCATTAATTAATAGATGATATTATAATTAACCTAATAACTACCACAAAAATAATCAATTACTCATGGTTGTTGTTTCTTACATTTATAGGCTTTCCAGAGTAGTCAACCTGGCAGCGAGGTTCGTACATCAATTCCCATGCAATGATGGTTGGCTCATCCATATAAGCAACTCCAGTGATCGTGGTGATCCTTGTTAACACTCTATCTGTTGAAAAAATAAAGAAAGAAAAGAAACATTATTCATCTCTAATCATAACATTACAGAAGGGAAATTTGTCATATTTGATTTGGTGCTCAAAATATGTAACTTGACATGGTTCTTGTGATAGCCCTTCACAACAACGTTTGTATAAATAAAAATCATCATCGTTGTTTACTGGCACTCCTGCGGCTCTAACCCAATTCACGTATTACGGTCTCCCTCCAAAGTCATGGTAATTATTGCTTAATGTCAAGATTGAGCGAATTATGTACTTTCTTGCCTCAGAAATCATAAAATCAAGTCCCTGAGAATTATAAACAGTATTTAGCATTGCTTAGATTTTTCTTAGTTGGGGAACAAGTTAAAACACAATTTTGGAGACATAAATATACAAGCATATACCTGAAAGACATGCTCACTACAAACCCCAGGAGAAATCTGCAGAGCTTGATAACCTTCATCACTAAATGTCCATGTTCGACAGACAGTAAGACCTGTGTCAGCAGCCGTGCGAAATACATTAGATATTTTGTACCTTTGACTTGGCTGTGCTGCAACATTCATCATCTAGTAGGAGTTGAACCCATTAAAAAGGAATGGAGAGCCACTTAGGACAAATTAGGTGTTTGTAATTTGAATGAATCCAGACGTAGGAAGCCCATCTTTATAAGTAACAAAGGCTAAAAACAATATAATAGTACCAAAAAAAGCAAAGCTTACATCCCTAAAGCTTGCCATCTTGCTTGAAATTTATGTTTTAATTTGCCTTTGGTTGATTCGTACTTGAAAGGATGGATGTGAGGACAAGTTAGGGAGATGTGGTGCCTGTTTATAGAAGTGAAGGGTGATGAGCATATAGAGGTTCTTAATTTAATATATATGAAATGTTTAAGAGAATGAAAAACTATTTATTTACATTTTAGGAAAAGATAAACATACAGAAAATTAAATTTGGATAATGTTATTTAAAGGGAACATGGAATTGGTGAGGAATTTATAAGATGTAACAGAAATTGTTGAGTATCATCCTTAAAATGATGATGGCTAAGTATGGCTAATCTAAGAATTAGGAAATGATCAAATATAAATTATTACCAGCCTTATTCATTGTAGTTCTCATAATCAAATATTTTGACTCTTCACAAGAACATCTTCCACTCTATAGACAATAAAGCAGTTTGAATGGCGTTAAGGAAAAAAATAACATTATTATTTTATTTTATTAATTGATGTTGGGCTTACAATGTTTATGAATTGTTTAATTCAATAGTAATTATATTGATTAGATATATTAAAATTCCTTATTTAATAAGTGCAAGTAGGGATGATAATTTAATATGGGCTCAATGGATATTGACCCAAATTGACCCAAATATATGGTTATTTTTTATTTGATGGATAATAGGTAGAGTATGAATATTGTCAAACATGACCTGAAATCCCAAAATATATATTTATATTATATAAATATATATAATTTTATTTTTTATTAATTGACATGCAATTTTCAAAGGGTCTTTTAGAGACGAAGCTTTATCCTTTTAGTTTGGTGAAATAGCATTCCCAAAGTCTATGTAAGAATTAACCTCCTTATCAACTTGGCTACAAACACCAATTTGATAAAAAAAAAAATTTACAAATCTGTTGCAGAAATGAAAAAAATTCTATCAACCAAAATTTGATATTTTTTTTTTGAAAAGATAAAATAAAATTAAAATAAATGACATGATAAAAAAATAAATAGACCTTTATATATTTCTGAGTCAATGAAAGGTTGACAAGTGGGATAAGATATTTAAGATATCTTATCATATATATATATATAAGATTTTATAAATAAAAATCAACAAATGAAATAATATCATGTGGCATTGAAAAAGAACTTGAGAGCCCCTACAAAACTCAAAATAAAGGGCTTTACCCTAGAAAAAAAAAAGATTTTTTGGAGATACAAATTTCTTTTCAAAACAAACTCTTCAAGCAAGAGAACTCTCTCAAAAGCTCTCAACAAACGAAACTATGTTGAATCAAGCATAAATGCCCCATAAGAGTTTTTTAACAACACTTTGAAAACAAATTAAAGATACTCTTGAAAGCATCAAATCATCAAATATTATTCTTCAATACATATCTAAATTTAGGTTCTTGCACGACATAAATCTTGGCTTGATTTCACAAATAAATCAAATCACCATATACCAAATTCAAGGGAAGGATAAAAGAATTGTTTACTCTTTTGCAAGAATATTTAAAATAGAGATTGTACCTAGTCATATATTTAATAAAATCAAATATTTATACACATGTGCTTATCAAATTTCAGGTGCTCAAAATTGTGTTTATAAATTTCTAGCATAAAATCAAACATCTATACCTCTCGTGTCTTCCTTTCAGAAAGAATTTCCAACAACCTCTCAATGACAACTAGGAAGAGCATGATCATCGTTGTCGCTTAAAAAAAAAATACAAGGCTATTGATTCAAGTCACCGATATACCGTTGAAGATTCTTCAACCTGTCATTGAATACAAAATTCATCGCAGAATTGTATTTGCAAACTAAGCCAATTATTGAGCTAATGTCAGCATCAAATGCAAAGGAGGCATGAGAGTTTGCTCCAAAACTGAAGCTACAAGTACCTCCACCATAAAAGTCAAGTAGGGTCCGTAGGCTTTTCTTCGGCACTTAAGGTGAGTACTCTGAAAATTCACCTATAGAGACTTCTTCATGTCAATCACCAAGTAAGGTTTTGGGTTTTAGCATCATATTAGTGATGATGATCGAGACTGCATCTTTGGAGAATCAAGTGGCTAACTTGTCAAAAATCTTCGAAGGGCTTTCAAGTTCACTCAAGGCAAAAGAGCACTAGATAACAAAGTTGATAAACAAACTCGAGAGCATGAACGAGGGAGGCCAAACTGCAACTATAAAGGATTTGCAAGTAGATCAATTAGATGTCATTGAGGATTCTATAATTGGAGCCACAAGGAATATCCACGGTATTATCGATGGCATCTTCACCACGAATTAACTGAAAGAACTTATCAAAAAAAGTCATAACGGACAAAATAGAAAGATCAATTCAACCTTCATATTCTTATGTGAAGCTGTACAAAGAAAGGATTAACCTGCTAAGGATGCCTTTGAGCTATCAACCATCAAAGTCTCAATAATATAATGGAAAAGAGAATCCAAGGCAACATGTAGCTCACTTTGTGGAGACTTGCAACAATGTCAAAACCGATGGTGATCTCATGGTAAAACAGTTTGTCTATTCGTTAAAAGGTAATGCCTTCGACTAGTACACTAACTTGAAGTCTGGCTCAATTGATAGTTGGGAGCAATTGGAATGCGAGTTTCTTAACCGCTTCTACAACACTCATCGTGTGGTCAGTAAGATTGAACTCACCAATGCACGTCAATACAAGGAGAAGCATGTCATTGATTATATTCATTGGTGGAGAAACCTTAGCCTCGATTGTAAGGATCGACTCATCGAAACTTATGCGCTAAAT
Source organism: Populus tremula (assembly GCA_964019445.1). NCBI lineage: Eukaryota > Viridiplantae > Streptophyta > Magnoliopsida > Malpighiales > Salicaceae > Populus > Populus tremula. Next base: position 5,387,594 of record CAXHTJ010000011.1, read on the forward strand.
ATGTGTATTCAAGGGATACCCCGAGCACACAACTCTCCAGTCCACTTTGGCCAACCTAATCAGACTCATTAAAGTTACCGCCTCGACTTGGTATCATGCAAATTCCTTGCACTAGCCCACATCACAATGTATTATTACGAACTCCAAAAAGTCATCATGGCATCACACACCACCTACTAGTGCTACACGATGCTCATCTAATTCTCTATTATGGTGCCCGACCTCTTGTAATAGTAGAAAAATATTATTCTACTTCCCGTGCCATCACTTCTAATTAATATAAGCAGGAGGTGCTTGTTCATATTTAATAGGATGTGATGGGTATCATAATTACTAACACAGACCTAGAGTATGGGAGCTTAGTGTAGAGTGACATGTTAGTTATGCACCCAATCTAAGGGATGTTGGGCTCAATCCACGCCCAAAGCGCAGGAGAAAAAGGGGCGCAGACGTATCCAGATCCACTGTGAAGCTGGGCGTGGACACGACTAGGTCCAAAGTGGGGTTGGGCGTGGTCGCGCCCGAGCCCAATTGTGGGACCGGGCGTGGATGCGTCCGTGCCCAACATAGATTTGGACGTGGACGCGCCCGGGCCCGATCATGGGACTGAACGGGGACGTGTCCAGGCCCAACATAGAGTTGGGGGTGGGTGTACCCCAACCCAACTTGGGGTTGGACACCCGAAAAGACATAGCTCCATTTTGGGTTATGATTTTCATGCATTATCTCTTAAATAAGGTTGAGTTGAGAAACTATGACCCATCAATATCCAAAATCATAAGATTCTAAAAGACACAAAAAAATCAAAATCTGTCCTCATAACTTCTCATAAGTTACTAGGGATTAAAAATAAAAAAAGGAGGAGAAAACAAGTCAACTACAAAGAGAATATTTTGTTTTAGTCTGTGCTCGTGGAGATGGAGAGAAGAAATCATGGAGGGAAAAATGGTTTTCTATGTATACTAGATTGATATATTGTTCCCTTTGTATGGGTTATATTATATAAAGGATATTTTTATCTTTTAATCAAAATTTAAATCTTGAAGTATAATTTCTAAAGCTATAGAGAGAGATATTAAAATCGTTTTCAAACCTTGGTAGATGAGTAATTTTTCTATTATAAATTGTGTACGGCTAACAGGTGATTTTAGTACACTTGCTAAGTCCCATTTAACATTCCAAATTAATTCATGTGTTTAACGTTTTGTTTATAATTTATTATAGACACTTAAAAACATCACCATATAAACTATTTAACATATTTAATTAATTTAATTGATTTTTATTTGAATATTTGTTTTTTAATTATTATTTTTACCACAATTCAATAATAAATAAAATCTAAGAAATACATTATTCAAATAATGGTTTACTATTCATATAAATATAAATAGTAAAGAATCTTAATACATATTTTTAATTAGTTTATAATAATTTTCTTGTTGTTATGTGGCAGAGGCACACGTGATATGATGCAGGTTGCAGCTCGAGAGTGGATGGCAACACTTAATTTTTTATTTTTTACAAACAACAGGTAGTCCGTAACTTTCTTTTTTTTTTTAAGGACGAATAACATTCAAATTCATCTAAACAGGAGACCTTATGGTCTCTTTAAGCAATGGAGCAATACTTCACTATGAAAATAAAATTATGTTCAAATAATACAATGAAAAAAAAAAGAAAAAGGAAAAGTGTTTTTTTCTCAGATCTGAATCCATGTCGTGAAAAACATGTTGGGAATGGTTTCCCAGATTTTCTCCTGCTATATCTATCTATCAATTGATTTGATGATAAAGTTTTCATGTTTACCTTCAACCAGTATGGCAAGATAAAATCACAATAGTTCTCCGCTTGGCTGTATAGCTGGCGGACCCCACACTTTCTCACATGACAATAATGCAAGGAGTTGTTGTCCATATCTTCCACGGAGAATTCAACTGAGACTTCACTGAAATTACCATACCAAAAATCTTTTGTAGCATTCAAACAAGGATCATATCCAAGAAATAGGTGATCTGACTGGATAGATCGTTTGTGCAATGAGCCATAGCAACTGGCAAAGTAGCAATGGAGAACGCAGGGATCAGCATGGTCATTCTTGAAATGGTAAGTACATTTAACTTGGAATCCACCAGAGTCGTCATAAGATGGTTCGAATGCAACAACAGTGCACAGCATGAAACCCAATAACTCACTACTAGCGCAATGTGAAGGCAGCTTAATTGTCACAGAAGCTGCTGAATTCTGCTGCACAAACCACGCTGGAACTTTACATCCAGGGAAGCAAAAACTAGATACCCCAGCAGCTACTGATGAAATCTGCATCATGAAAAACATGCTCAACTCTACCTCCAATAAAAAACGAGAGAAGAGATTATAATACGGGATTGTACGGGGATTGCACGTGCGTGCGTGCGAGCGTGCGTGCGTGCGTGTGTGAGAGAGAGAGAGAGACCTCATTGTAAAGTCTTTTGGCATATAGCTGAATTTTCAAGAGAGCATATGCCATGATATTGTTGCGTGCAGTCTCATCCAACATGAGACAATTAGTAAAGATGAATTCAAAAATGTTTCCATCAACTATAGTTGATGAGCTTGGGACTGTTCTCAGAGATGTGCAGCTGTGTGCATCTAGTTCTGCAAGCCGTGGGGGAAGTTTTTGTAAGGACCCAAGCCTCCTGCAATAGCGTAAGCCAAGATATTGGTGACATTTGAGCAGCCAGAGACATCAACAATAACAATAGACTTCAACAAACAAATACTGTCTGGAAGATTCCCAAGTTGTTTACAGTCCCTCAAATTCAAAGCAACGAGTCTACTCAGATGTCCAATAGATTGGGGAAGTTCTTTGATTGCAGTCTCATTGAAATTCAAATACATCACATGCTCTGTAGTCTCTGGGTACATCTTGAGATTTGAGCAGCCAGAGAGGTCAAGAGCCTTGAGATATTTCGATTTAATAATTCTTGGAAAACTCAAAAGGCTTGTGCAGCTTCTCAGATCCAAATCAACAAGCTTCTCTAGAAATTGAAGAGATGAGGGAACCACTTTCAGAGTTGTACAAAATTGAAGATTCAATCTCTCAAGATTTTTAGCCTTTGATAGGTCTGGAATTGTAGTTAGATGCTCACAATTACTAAGGTTGACCTCTGTTAAATTCACAAGATTCTGCACCCTCATAGCATTGATAAATATATATATATATAGTATCAGTACATTTTAAAATTCATTTGAAGGAGGAGAAAAATTACATGTGTAGTGACTAAACCATACCTGGTCCCCCTTCCAAAGTCCTCGAACCTTGCTGTGTGATAGATTAAGTTCAACAAGGTTCTCCGGATGAAAATTGGATGGCAAAGATTTCAGAGGGTATCCATCCCAATGGAGATACCTCAACTCATCAGAAAGTGATTTGAGACCATGAGGAAGGTACACTTTACAGTTTTTTCCAACTTCATAATTATAAATTATGAGCAATCTAAGATTATACTGTAGACACAATTTTGTGCACCTGAAATTAAACAAGCACATGTGTACAAATATATGATTTTATTAAATATATGAATGGGTACAATCTCTATGTAATATACTCTTTCAAAAGAATATAGCAATCCTCTAATTCTTCCCTTGGATTTGATATATGGTGACTTGATTTATTTGAGTAATCAAGCCAAGATTTGTGCTTTGCAAGAACGCGAATTTGAGCGTGTATTGCGAAGCGAGATATTGTGATTTAATGCTTTGAAGAGTACCTTGATTTGTCTTCAAAGTGTTGTTGAAGAACTCTTATGGGGCGTTTTGACTTGATCCAATAGAGCTTCGTTCTTTGTAGACTTCAAGCGTAGATGAAGGAGGCTTGAGAACTCTTTGAGAGAGAGCTTCCTTGCTTGAAGAGAAAGAGAGAGAGCTTCCTTGCTTGAAGAGCTTGTCTTGAAGAAAATTTGTATCTCCAGGAATCCAATCCCTGCCTTTAGGTTGAGGTCCTCTATTTATAGAGATCTATAGGGGCTCTCAGGTCCTTTTCCAATGTCACGCGGCATAATTTTATTGGTTGGTCTTTATTGACGGGATCCTGCATTTATGACAAGATATCTTGAATATCTCATCCCAAATGTCAACTTTTCATAGGCCAAAAAATATATGAAGACTCATTTGTTTTCTATGTCATTTATTTCAATTTTATTTTATCCTTTCTTTTAAAGAATAAAATAACATATGGTGAAATTTGATTAGTAGAAAATTTGTGTTTCTACAGATGCCCCCTCGAGACAAGTTCACTTACTTTTGGAACAAGTGGACATGTCTCGAAAAATATAGTTGAGAGGGTTTTATATTTTTGACTAAAATTTAATTTGATCATATTAGATTTTCACAAGAAGCAGATAAATTTTATTGTGAAAATAAAATATGATAATCAAAATTGAAAATTTATGGATCAATCTTGATTGAGATTTATCAAATCAAATGATAGAATATTCAGGTCCAACACCTCATTTGAAACTGTTGCATATTCAAGACTCAACAAAATTTATCTTTATACCCGTATAGCAACCAATAAAATTTACTGCAATTTCAATTTCAAACAGCTCCAGATATCTTTATTTACATTTCAGCTGTTACCTTATGAAATGTAATCACTTTCTCTTAGAATAAGCAAATGGATTTCAAATTAGTTGTCTAACATATTATACTACGTACAGAAAGCTTTTATTGGAATACTTTCCATATAGTTCTTTTGGCCATGAAACAATCTCATTTGATTTCTTTGAACCTTTTAGGTCTCCGACTGTAAACCTTCAAGTCATTTGTGGTAGATTCCGCACCATTCTTGAAGCCACTTCCACCGGGTTCCGCCTCATTGTCACGCTTGTTATCATGGCATCTCTTGTTTGTTCCCACGCCGGCATTAGTGAATTGTTCCGTTGGAAGATAAATTCCACATGCAAGAATGGTTTTCCCCCTCTGAGTGATTCCACATAATTGTTGTACAAGCTGTCCAAATTCCGTTGGAGTTGCTGCAAATAACCGACGGTATGGCAAGATAAAATCGCAATAGTTCTCTGCTTGGGTGTATAGTTGGCGAACCCCACACTTGCTCACATGACAATAATGCAAGGGGTTGTTGTCCATATCTTCCACGGAGAATTCAACTGAGACTTCACTGAAATTACCATACCAAAAATCTTTTGTAGCATTCAAACAAGGATCATATCCAAGAAATAGGTGATCTGACTGGATAGATCGTTTGTGCAATGAGCCATAGCAACTGGCAAAGTAGCAATGGAGAACGCAGACAATTAGTAAAGATGAATTCAAAAATGTTTCCATCAACTGTAGTTGATGAGCTTGGGACTGTTCTCAGAGATGTGCAGCTGTGTGCATCTAGTTTTGCAAGCCGTGGGGGAAGTTTTAGTAATGATACAAGCCTCCAGCAATGGCGTAAGCCAAGATACTGCAGCTCAGAGAGTTCACTGATATTTTCAGGCAGTATAACAAAGTTGTTTCCACTCAGATCCAATGCTTCCAGTGAGGTTAAGCAGCCAAGACTTTTAGGCACTTCCAGTATTCCGCAACCACTGAGGTTTAGCTTGCGCAAATATTTTAAATCCACATCCTGCTCAAGCAATCGCAAGTCACCAAGATATTTTCCTTCCAAATATATACAATTTCCCAATTCTAAGCAACAAAGCCCCTTCAGATTTCTAATTGGTGAGGGTAATTTTTGTATGCCTGTCCTGCCCAAGTAAAGATATCTCAAAGATTCCATTGTCTCCAAAATTCCCGGGAATCTCTGAAATTGAGAGCAACCTGAGAGGTTGAGCTTTTGCAGAGATTTCAACTTGCAGATACTCCCAGGAAGAATCATCCAGATGAAGTCTGTGAGAGTTGTGTCCTCAGCAAACATCACAAATCCAGTTTTGCCAAAGAAGTCAACTGGAGAGCAAAGAGGCCACTGGAGTTAGTACACACAGATGTGTGTGGCCCAATTACGCCTATGTTGACTGGACAAAATAGGTACTTCCTCACTTTTACTAATGATTTTATTAGAAAGACATGGATATACTTTCTGAAGAGGAAGTCAGAAGTATTCAATTGTTTTAAAGATTTTAAAGCAATTGTGGAGAAGCAAACTGGTTACACGATCAGAACAGTGAGATCTGATCAAGGTGGAGAATATACAGCAAATGACTTTGAAGCCTATTGTACATAACAAGGCATCAGACATCAGACAACACCAGCTTATACACCACAGCTGAACGGTGTAGCCGAAAGGAAGAATCGCACGATTCTTGACATGGCAAGAAGTCTGCTCAAAGCAAAGAAGTTGCCCAAGCAATACTGGGCTAAAGCTGTATCATGTGTAGTGTATCTATTGAATCGCTGCCCAACCAAAAGTTTACAAGGAGTCATTCCAGAAGAAGCATGGAGTGGTCACAAACCAAGTGTTACTCATCTACGAGTCTTTGGTTGTGTGGCATATGCAAAGATCCCAGATGCAAGAAGGACAAAACTCGATGATAAAAGCGAGAAATGCATCTTTGTCGGATATGGTGAAAGAAGGATGGGATACAGGCTGTATAATCCCATCACGAAAAAGGTGATTACGAGTAGAGATGTTATCTTTGAAGAAGATAAATCTTGGGAATGGAATGGTGATCAAGAAGCAGTCAAATGGATCAATCTTGATTTGATCCTTGAAGGTGAAGAAGTACCAACAGTACTTGTCGAAGAACCGATTGTGCCAGCAGCTGAACCACAAAGTCCGGTGTTTATACCAGCAGCTGAACCACAAAGTCCGGTACACAGATTCCCTGTATTCAACAGGAGGAACACACCAGGAGCATCATCATCAACACCACCATCAGCATCCTCGTTAGAAGGACCAAGAAAGATGCGGAATCTTGAAGAGTTGTACGATACCACTCAGGTCATGGAAGATACAACTCTGTTTTGTTTTCATGCAGATAGTGACCCATTAAGCTTCAATAAAGCTGTCACAGAAAAGAAATGGATTAAAGCAATGGATGAAGAAATATATGCCATTGAGAAGAATGATACCTTGAAGCTGACTTATCCACCAGTAAAGAAGAAAGCAATAGGTGTCAAAGGGGTCTACAAGACGAAAGCCAAATTAATGGATAAAGGCTACAAGCAGAGAGAAGGCATTGAAGAGAGAAGTATTCATGCTTGGCATGATATCCCTCGATTGAGTTTAAAGGGGAGATTTGTTGAATCTAAACTCAATCTAGAAGGTCAAGGAAGGCAACCACCACCCAGCCAACCACCAGCTGCCACCAACCGACCAGCCACCAGCCGCAGCAGCCAGCCGCCAGCTGCCACAGCCGCCAGCCGCCTTCACACCTAGAAAGTTGAATTTTTTTTATTCTGATTTCGTGTATAAATAGAGTGCCCAGCTTGTGTTTATTTGAGTGGAGAGAATTGAGAGGAACACTAGAAAGAGAAAGAGAGAGAGAGAAGGCGTGTTTAAGCTTTTGTGTTAAGTAATTGTAAGCTTCGGATTTTTGTAATAAAACAGTGTGTTTTATCCCCTCTGAGTGTTTCAAAGCCACCACCAGTGGTTTCTCCCACCAACACAATGAAGGTCTTGATTTTCTTACGACACAAAGCATCATAGAGATGGCTGGTAAAATTATTGCGCGTATCCTTGCCCCTAAAACTAAGGAACACATCATACTTCCTTTTATGAGCAACAGCAGATGAAGATGCCATATCAGACAGTTACAAGATCGTGTCTTCCTCAATCACTAAGAATCGAAATCAACAAGTGCTCTCCTTTTTCTCCTAAAGACATACAAGAGCAGCCACTTCAACAGTTGAACATTTATTAAGAGAAATTGAAGTCTAAGAGTACAAGAACCCACACAACATATATTTGTCTGAAAATTCCTCAAACTCTGAACGATGGATACATACTAGCTTAATTTGATATGATCTATCTTAATTTGATCACTCGTCACTTGCTACCAATGCTAGCTTGCTATTACTTTCATTGCAAGAACAGTCACTAGCTGAGCAATAAGAATTACAGATGGAAGAATTAATACGTTCATAAAACATACTTATCTAACTCGTATATATAATCTTAAATATAGAAGACGCATGAACCAGAAAGACTTACCAACAGATCATAAGAACAGTTGACTTGTGGTTTTCCATCAGCAAACAAGACGAAGAAGAAGCTGCATATCGTTGATGATAACAGACGATTTTTCTTGTCTATTGCCTTCTCCTTCTCCTTCAAGTAAATTCTTACAGACAATCTGAGCTTCTCGTTATCTAAATGAAAGATGGTTTTTGATCAAGAAACAGTGAATGTGAGAAGACTTTGGGGTCATTAGACTCAATACCAAATTCATTGGCCAATGAACTTGTCAATGGCAACGGTACCCCTCATGGCCAATGATTTATTTTTTTCTTTTTTCTTTTTTAGTGCCTAATGGATGGGCTTCCTAAAGTAATTTGTTTGGGTCTTCCAAACCAAAATCTTAACCCATTTCGAACAAAGAGTCTTGGAAACAAAATTCCATTTATTATTATTATTATTCATAAAACATTATTAATTTACCTATGATTTCCATGGTATTATTGACACTTTATTTTCTTAAAGCTATTTATTGGATTATAATTTAACATAATGTTGAAGATGTCTTTCATTTAAATAGGGACAAAAGCATACACATCATAACTAATTCTTATAAGATTTATAGCAAATATAGAAAATAAGCATTATGTTGGAAATATGTATTGAGTCATTTGCTTTTAGCTTGCATTCATTTAAAAAAAAATATTCTCGAACTAAAAAATATTGTTTCCTTCTCTATAAAAACAAATATTTTCTCTATCAAAATTATCATGTAAATTACATGATAAGACAATAATTTTAAGGTTTAATAAGTAAAAAATATCTAGCATGATTACTTCCTGAAATACTTTTTTTTATTTTTTTAAGTTAACTAGATATGTGCTCCATGTGTAATTCGTATTATTTTTATATTTAGATTAACGAAGTACTAATGTAAAATACTATTAAAAATATATACCAACTTTACAAAAATATATATTTTACAATTGATGATAAAATAATGTTCATTTCAGCTGTTAATTCCACTAAATAGCATGTATCACCTAGTTTTATAATTTAATTTAATTTTTATTTTCCTATGAAAAAAAGTAATTGATCCTTTAACATTGCTTTGTTTTGTGATTAATCTTGATTATTTATTTTTCATGCATATGCATGAGATTCTTGATATGTCACGGAAATATTTAATCTCTTAGTTAATCTTAGTTAATGCTTGGTTTGAGAAAGCAAAATTTTATTTTATTGATTTCAAATAATTACAACTTAAATAACCAAATTTGAAGATTAAAGAAATGTTTATTTATTTTTTTCAAAATTAGAGATTGATTTGTATGGTTAGGAGGGAGTTCATGTACTATTTTTATTTTGGTCCCTTAACTGTTTAATCTCTTAGTTAATGCTCGGTTTGGAAAAGTAAATTTTAATTTTATTGATTTCAAATAATTATAACTTAAATAATCAAATTTGAAGATTAAAGAAATATTTAGTTTTATTGGGTTAAAATTAAGGATTGATTTGTATGGTTATGAGGAAGTTTATGTCCTGTGTTTTTTTTTTATCCCTTAACTTTTTTTTTTTTTATTTGATCCCTTCATATTGATTTTATTTGGGATGGAATTGGTAGTTTGTTTTGAATGCCTTGACATAGAGATCTTACAATATTGAAAAAAAATTATGGGGCTTAGTTGATACATTTTGATGAGTAATACAAATTTCAGCTAATATAGAACTACTAAAATTTAGGAACTAAAAAAAAAAACAAATATAAAAACTTAGTAAACAAATAGGATAAATAGGTTGTGGCACGTACCAATGTTTGAAAGATATCTATTATGTCTATTTATGTTTTTTGCATGAACATACTAGAGAAATTTCTCATTTTTTATTTTTGTGACTTTGGGCATTTATCATAGGCTGATATAGAAGAGAAAAGAGGAGTTACAGTAACTAATTGTGGAATTCCAGAGGTAAAGTCATCATCTTTTCCCAATAGGGTTCAGTTAGGAGCCTCAAGCAAAACAAGTAGCAAAGAGTAAAGCTTTATGGGATGAGGATTGGGGACCTGTTTCAAAAGTATCTTTCACTGCACATCGACCTTCAGCAAGTAACTCATCACCCACTCCATCTATTTCAGCCAATCAACAAGTTCAGTTAGCATTTTTGCCATCAGAATCTTCCATGACATATGCAGTATCCAATACGCAGTAAGCCATATCATGGCCTCCAGTTGATATAGAATGGCCTCCAAGGACATCTTCAACTATTATTCCTCGGCTAGATGATGAGGGAGAGGAGGGTGGATGACCTGGAGTTATAGGTCCAACATTATGTGAAGCCATTGGCAAAGCCTTGCTGGCTATTTATATATATAAAAAAAAGTTGTAAGGCCCTCTTTGTATACTGTGAAAGTTCAATATTTCCCTTCTGTTGTTCTTTGCTTTTCTCTCTTGTAAATGGCTAATTAAATTTTGCTTCGAGTAGGTAGCGCATAATTATTTTTGTTTTTGATAAGAATAAAGCAACTGAAATGCAACATTTCATTCATTCAAGCTTTGACATGAAAAAATATGAACATGAATGATCCATATCTTCCAACACCTTCCATCTACTTGACTACCCCTACATATCTATCTTCTGCACCTATAATTGTTCTACTAATCCTTCTCTCACTAGCCTTAGTGAAATTATTGACTAATTAGTGCATTCCTGACTTAAATCTATATTGCTTGAAGTTCGTCTTCTCAATGTGTTCAAAAGTCGTCATCTTATTAGATTTTGAGCAATGACACTGCTTGTTCATGGGTTTTGAGATGAAACAATCTCGTATCCATCATAATAAGTCCATTCCTTCAGCCAAGATTTGCCAAACCAAGCCACCACCAATTGTCCCTCTAGTTCTTGCAAAGATGTAGATGATTGTATAGACTGTATTCAAGAAAAATCCCTCACACTTGTACTGTATCCTGGATCTTTATTTGATTACCCGAATTCAGCAAAAACCAATGGCTTCTTTAATATGGTTTTTGAGTCTGTCCAATGACTAGATATCCACATTTGCATGAATTCCATTTGTGCATTATCATTCTGTCCAGATACCCTGTAAATTTGACAGAACAGTACCATGTTAATTATCTTTGCAACATGTCTTTTTAAGCTTGGTGAAAAAACATCATGATTAATTGATTATTATTTCCTTTCGTGCTTACCATATGTCAGGGTATGCATGTATTATAGCAAAATCACTATCCCTAACGAGATGATTGCTAATAAACTCTGTGTCAATAGATTTAACATAAGGTGCCAGCTCTTGAACCCATCCCTGTCAGATTTAAAGACAATCATTAATTAATAGATGAATTATAATTAACCTAATAACTACCACAAAAATAATCAATTACTCATGGTTGTTGTTTCTTACATTTATAGGCTTTCCAGAGTAGTCAACCTGGCAGCGAGGTTCGTACATCAATTCCCATGCAATGATGGTTGGCTCATCCATATAAGCAACTCCAGTGATCGTGGTGATCCTTGTTAACACTCTATCTGTTGAAAAAAAAAGAAAGAAAAGAAACATTATTCATCTCTAATCATAACATTACAGAAGGGAAATTTGTCATATTTGATTTGGTGCTCAAAATATGTAACTTGACATGGTTCTTGTGATAGCCCTTCACAACAACGTTTGTATAAATAAAAATCATCATCGTTGTTTACTGGCACTCCTGCGGCTCTAACCCAATTCACGTATTACGGTCTCCCTCCAAAGTCATGGTAATTATTGCTTAATGTCAAGATTGAGCGAATTATGTACTTTCTTGCCTCAGAAATCATAAAATCAAGTCCCTGAGAATTATAAACAGTATTTAGCATTGCTTAGATTTTTCTTAGTTGGGGAACAAGTTAAAACACAATTTTGGAGACATAAATATACAAGCATATACCTGAAAGACATGCTCACTACAAACCCCAGGAGAAATCTGCAGAGCTTGATAACCTTCATCACTAAATGTCCATGTTCGACAGACAGTAAGACCTGTGTCAGCAGCCGTGCGAAATACATTAGATATTTTGTACCTTTGACTTGGCTGTGCTGCAACATTCATCATCTAGTAGGAGTTGAACCCATTAAAAAGGAATGGAGAGCCACTTAGGACAAATTAGGTGTTTGTAATTTGAATGAATCCAGACGTAGGAAGCCCATCTTTATAAGTAACAAAGGCTAAAAACAATATAATAGTACCAAAAAAAGCAAAGCTTACATCCCTAAAGCTTGCCATCTTGCTTGAAATTTATGTTTTAATTTGCCTTTGGTTGATTCGTACTTGAAAGGATGGATGTGAGGACAAGTTAGGGAGATGTGGTGCCTGTTTATAGAAGTGAAGGGTGATGAGCATATAGAGGTTCTTAATTTAATATATATGAAATGTTTAAGAGAATGAAAAACTATTTATTTACATTTTAGGAAAAGATAAACATACAGAAAATTAAATTTGGATAATGTTATTTAAAGGGAACATGGAATTGGTGAGGAATTTATAAGATGTAACAGAAATTGTTGAGTATCATCCTTAAAATGATGATGGCTAAGTATGGCTAATCTAAGAATTAGGAAATGATCAAATATAAATTATTACCAGCCTTATTCATTGTAGTTCTCATAATCAAATATTTTGACTCTTCACAAGAACATCTTCCACTCTATAGACAATAAAGCAGTTTGAATGGCGTTAAGGAAAAAAATAACATTATTATTTATTATTAAATTGATGTTGGGCTTACAATGTTTATGAATTGTTTAATTCAATAGTAATTATATTGATTAGATATATTAAAATTCCTTATTTAATAAGTGCATGGATATTGACCCAAATTGACCCAAATATATGGTTATTTTTTATTTGATGGATAATAGGTAGAGTATGAATATTGTCAAACATGACCTGAAATCCCAAAATATATATTTATATATATAATATATATAATTTTATTTTTATTAATTGACATGCAATTTTCAAAGGGTCTTTTAGAGACGAAGCTTTATCCTTTTAGTTTGGTGAAATAGCATTCCCAAAGTCTATGTAAGAATTAACCTCCTTATCAACTTGGCTACAAACACCAATTTGATAAAAAAAAAAATTTACAAATCTGTTGCAGAAATGAAAAAAATTCTATCAACCAAAATTTGATATTTTTTTTTGAAAAGATAAAATAAAATTAAAATAAATGACATGATAAAAAAATAAATAGACCTTTATATATTTCTGAGTCAATGAAAGGTTGACAAGTGGGATAAGATATTTAAGATATCTTATCATATATATATATATAAGATTTTATAAATAAAAATCAACAAATGAAATAATATCATGTGGCATTGAAAAAGAACTTGAGAGCCCCTACAAAACTCAAAATAAAGGGCTTACCCTAGAAAAAAAAAAGATTTTTTGGAGATACAAATTTCTTTTCAAAACAAACTCTTCAAGCAAGAGAACTCTCTCAAAAGCTCTCAACAAACGAAACTATGTTGAATCAAGCATAAATGCCCCATAAGAGTTTTTTAACAACACTTTGAAAACAAATTAAAGATACTCTTGAAAGCATCAAATCATCAAATATTATTCTTCAATACATATCTAAATTTAGGTTCTTGCACGACATAAATCTTGGCTTGATTTCACAAATAAATCAAATCACCATATACCAAATTCAAGGGAAGGATAAAAGAATTGTTTACTCTTTTGCAAGAATATTTAAAATAGAGATTGTACCTAGTCATATATTTAATAAAATCAAATATTTATACACATGTGCTTATCAAATTTCAGGTGCTCAAAATTGTGTTTATAAATTTCTAGCATAAAATCAAACATCTATACCTCTCGTGTCTTCCTTTCAGAAAGAATTTCCAACAACCTCTCAATGACAACTAGGAAGAGCATGATCATCGTTGTCGCTTAAAAAAAAAATACAAGGCTATTGATTCAAGTCACCGATATACCGTTGAAGATTCTTCAACCTGTCATTGAATACAAAATTCATCGCAGAATTGTATTTGCAAACTAAGCCAATTATTGAGCTAATGTCAGCATCAAATGCAAAGGAGGCATGAGAGTTTGCTCCAAAACTGAAGCTACAAGTACCTCCACCATAAAAGTCAAGTAGGGTCCGTAGGCTTTTCTTCGGCACTTAAGGTGAGTACTCTGAAAATTCACCTATAGAGACTTCTTCATGTCAATCACCAAGTAAGGTTTTGGGTTTTAGCATCATATTAGTGATGATGATCGAGACTGCATCTTTGGAGAATCAAGTGGCTAACTTGTCAAAAATCTTCGAAGGGCTTTCAAGTTCACTCAAGGCAAAAGAGCACTAGATAAAAAAGTTGATAAACAAACTCGAGAGCATGAACGAGGGAGGCCAAACTGCAACTATAAAGGATTTGCAAGTAGATCAATTAGATGTCATTGAGGATTCTATAATTGGAGCCACAAGGAATATCCACGGTATTATCGATGGCATCTTCACCACGAATTAACTGAAAGAACTTATCAAAAAAAGTCATAACGGACAAAATAGAAAGATCAATTCAACCTTCATATTCTTATGTGAAGCTGTACAAAGAAAGGATTAACCTGCTAAGGATGCCTTTGAGCTATCAACCATCAAAGTCTCAATAATATAATGGAAAAGAGAATCCAAGGCAACATGTAGCTCACTTTGTGGAGACTTGCAACAATGTCAAAACGATGGTGATCTCATGGTAAAACAGTTTGTCTATTCGTTAAAAGGTAATGCCTTCGACTAGTACACTAACTTGAAGTCTGGCTCAATTGATAGTTGGGAGCAATTGGAATGCGAGTTTCTTAACCGCTTCTACAACACTCATCGTGGTCAGTAAGATTGAACTCACCAATGCACGTCAATACAAGGAAAGCATGTCATTGATATATTCATTGGTGGAGAAACCTTAGCCTCGATTGTAAGGATCGACTCATCGAAACTTATGCGCTAAATATGTGTATTCAAGGGATACCCCGAGCACACAACTCTCCAGTCCACTTTGGCCAACCTAATCAGACTCATTAAAGTTACCGCCTCGACTTGGTATCATGCAAATTCCTTGCACTAGCCCACATCACAATGTATTATTACGAACTCCAAAAAGTCATCATGGCATCACACACCACCTACTAGTGCTACACGATGCCATCTAATTCTCTATTATGGTGCCCGACCTCTGTAATAGTAAAAAATATTATTCTACTTCCCGTGCCATCACTTCTAATTAATATAAGCAGGAGGTGCTTGTTCATATTTAATAGGATGTGATGGGTATCATAATTACTAACACAGACCTAGAGTATGGGAGCTTAGTGTAGAGTGACATGTTAGTTATGCACCCAATCTAAGGGATGTTGGGCTCAATACGCCCAAAGCGCAGGAGAAAAAGGGGCGCAGACGTATCCAGATCCACTGTGAAGCTGGGCGTGGACACGACTAGGTCCAAAGTGGGGTTGGGCGTGGTCGCGCCCGAGCCCAATTGTGGGACCGGGCGTGGATGCGTCCGTGCCCAACATAGATTTGGACGTGGACGCGCCCGGGCCCGATCATGGACTGAACGGGGACGTGTCCAGGCCCAACATAGAGTTGGGGGTGGTGTACCCCAACCCAACTTGGGGTTGGACACCCGAAAAGACATAGCTCCATTTTGGGTTATGATTTTCATGCATTATCTCTTAAATAAGGTTGAGTTGAGAAACTATGACCCATCAATATCCAAAATCATAAGATTCTAAAAGACACAAAAAAATCAAATCTGTCCTCATAACTTCTCATAAGTTACTAGGGATTAAAAATAAAAAAAGGAGGAGAAAACAAGTCAACTACAAAGAGAATATTTTGTTTTAGTCTGTGCTCGTGGAGATGGAGAGAAGAAATCATGGAGGGAAAAATGGTTTTCTATGTATACTAGATTGATATATTGTTCCTTTGTATGGGTTATATTATATAAAGGATATTTTTATCTTTTAATCAAAATTAAATCTTGAAGTATAATTTCTAAAGCTATAGAGAGAGATATTAAAATCGTTTTCAAACCTTGGTAGATGAGTAATTTTTCTATTATAAATTGTGTACGGCTAACAGGTGTTTTAGTACACTTGCTAAGTCCCATTTAACATTCCAAATTAATTCATGTGTTTAACGTTTTGTTTATAATTTATTATAGACACTTAAAAACATCACCATATAAACTATTTAACATATTTAATTAATTTAATTGATTTTTATTTGAATATTTGTTTTTTAATTATTATTTTTACCACAATTCAATAATAATAAAATCTAAGAAATACATTATTCAAATAATGGTTTACTATTCATATAATATAAATAGTAAAGAATCTTAATACATATTTTAATTAGTTTATAATAATTTTCTTGTTGTTATGTGGCAGAGGCACACGTGATATGATGCAGGTTGCAGCTCGAGAGTGGATGGCAACACTTAATTTTTTATTTTTTACAAACAACAGGTAGTCCGTAACTTTCTTTTTTTTTTTAAGGACGAATAACATTCAAATTCATCTAAACAGGAACCTTATGGTCTCTTTAAGCAATGGAGCAATACTTCACTATGAAAATAAAATTATGTTCAAATAATACAATGAAAAAAAAAAGAAAAAGGAAAAGTGTTTTTTTCTCAGATCTGAATCCATGTCGTGAAAAACATGTTGGGAATGGTTTCCCAGATTTCTCCTGCTATATCTATCTATCAATTGATTTGATGATAAAGTTTTCATGTTACCTTCAACCAGTATGGCAAGATAAAATCACAATAGTTCTCCGCTTGGCTGTATAGCTGGCGGACCCCACACTTTCTCACATGACAATAATGCAAGGAGTTGTTGTCCATATCTTCCACGGAGAATTCAACTGAGACTTCACTGAAATTACCATACCAAAAATCTTTTGTAGCATTCAAACAAGGATCATATCCAAGAAATAGGTGATCTGACTGGATAGATCGTTTGTGCAATGAGCCATAGCAACTGGCAAAGTAGCAATGGAGAACGCAGGGATCAGCATGGTCATTCTTGAATGGTAAGTACATTTAACTTGGAATCCACCAGAGTCGTCATAAGATGGTTCGAATGCAACAACAGTGCACAGCATGAAACCCAATAACTCACTACTAGCGCAATGTGAAGGCAGCTTAATTGTCACAGAAGCTGCTGAATTCTGCTGCACAAACCACGCTGGACTTTACATCCAGGAAGCAAAAAACTAGATACCCCAGCAGCTACTGATGAAATCTGCATCATGAAAAACATGCTCAACTCTACCTCCAATAAAAACGAGAGAAGAGATTAAATACGGGATTGTACGGGGATTGCACGTGCGTGCGTGCGAGCGTGCGTGCGTGCGTGTGTGAGAGAGAGAGAGAGACCTCATTGTAAAGTCTTTTGGCATATAGCTGAATTTCAAGAGAGCATATGCCATGATATTGTTGCGTGCAGTCTCATCCAACATGAGACAATTAGTAAAGATGAATTCAAAAATGTTTCCATCAACTATAGTTGATGAGCTTGGGACTGTTCTCAGAGATGTGCAGCTGTGTGCATCAGTTCTGCAAGCCGTGGGGAAGTTTTTGTAAGGACAAGCCTCCTGCAATAGCGTAAGCCAAGATATTGGTGACATTTGAGCAGCCAGAGACATCAACAATAACAATAGACTTCAACAAACAATACTGTCTGGAAGATTCCCAAGTTGTTTACAGTCCCTCAAATTCAAAGCAACGAGTCTACTCAGATGTCCAATAGATTGGGGAAGTTCTTTGATTGCAGTCTCATTGAAATTCAAATACATCACATGCTCTGTAGTCTCTGGGTACATCTTGAGATTGAGCAGCCAGAGAGGTCAAGAGCCTTGAGATATTTCGATTTAATAATCTTGGAAAATAAAAGGCTTGTGCAGCTTCTCAGATCCAAATCAACAAGCTCTAGAAATTGAAGAGATGAGGGAACCACTTTCAGAGTTGTACAAAATTGAAGATTCAATCTCTCAAGATTTTAGCCTTTGATAGTCTGGAATTGTAGTTAGATGCTCACAATTACTAAGGTTGACCTCTGTTAAATTCACAAGATTCTGCACCCCATAGCATTGATAAATATATATATATATAGTATCAGTACATTTTAAAATTCATTTGAAGGAGGAGAAAAATTACATGTGTAGTGACTAAACCATACCTGGTCCCCCTTCCAAAGTCCTCGAACCTTGCTGTGTGATAGATTAAGTTCAACAAGGTTCTCCGGATGAAAATGGATGGCAAAGATTTCAGAGGGTATCCATCCCAATGGAGATACCTCAACTCATCAGAAAGTGATTTGAGACCATGAGGAAGGTACACTTTACAGTTTTTTTCCAACTTCATAATTATAAATTATGAGCAATCTAAGATTATACTGTAGACACAATTTTGTGCACCTGAAATTAAACAAGCACATGTGTACAAATATATGATTTTATTAAATATATGAATGGTACAATCTCTATGTAATATACTCTTTCAAAAAGAATATAGCAATCCTCTAATTCTTTCCCTTGGATTTGATATAGTGACTTGATTTATTTGAGTAATCAAGCCAAGATTTGTGCTTTGCAAGAACGCGAATTGAGCGGTATTGCGAAGCGAGATATTGTGATTTAATGCTTGAAGAGTAACCTTGATTTGTCTCAAAGTGTTGTTGAAGAACTCTTATGGGGCGTTTTGACTTGATCCAATAGAGCTTCGTTCTTTGTAGACTTCAAGCGTAGATGAAGAGGCTTGAGAACTCTTTGAGAGAGAGCTTCCTTGCTTGAAGAGAAAGAGAGAGAGCTTCCTTGCTTGAAGAGCTTGTCTTGAAGAAAATTTGTATCTCCAGGAATCCAATCCCTGCCTTTAGGTTGAGGTCCTCTATTTATAGAGATCTATAGGGGCTCTCAGGTCCTTTTCCAATGTCACGCGGCATAATTTTATTGGTTGGTCTTTATTGAACGGATCCTGCATTTATGACAAGATATCTTGAATATCTCATCCCAAATGTCAACTTTTCATAGGCCAAAAAAATATATGAAGACTCATTTGTTTTCTATGTCATTTATTTCAATTTTATTTTATCCTTCTTTAAAGAATAAAATAACATATGGTGAAATTTGATTAGTAGAAAATTTGTGTTTCTACAGATGCCCCCTCGAGACAAGTTCACTTACTTTTGGAACAAGTGACATGTCTCGAAAAATATAGTTGAGAGGGTTTATATTTTGACTAAAATTTAATTTGATCATATTAGATTTTCACAAGAAGCAGATAAATTTTATTGTGAAAATAAAATATGATAATCAAAATTGAAAATTATGGATCAATCTTGATTGAGATTTATATCAAATCAATGATAGAATTCAGGTCCAACACCTCATTGAAACTGTTGCATATTCAAGACTCAACAAAATTTATCTTTATACCCGTAAGCAACCAATAAAATTTACTGCAATTTCAATTTCAAACAGCTCCAGATATCTTATTTACATTTCAGCTGTTCCTTATGAAATGTAATCACTTTCTCTTAGATAAGCAAATGGATTTCAAATTAGTTGTCTAACATATATACTACGTACAGAAAGCTTTTATTGGAATACTTTCCATATAGTTCTTTTGGCCATGAAACAATCTCATTTGATTTCTTTGAACCTTTTAGGTCTCCGACTGTAAACCTTCAAGTCATTTGTGGTAGATTCCGCACCATTCTTGAAGCCACTTCCACCGGGTTCCGCTCATTGTCACGCTTGTTATCATGGCATCTCTTGTTTGTTCCCACGCCGGCATTAGTGAATTGTTCCGTTGGAAGATAAATTCCACATGCAAGAATGGTTTTCCCCCCTGAGTGATTCCACATAATTGTTGTACAAGCTGTCCAAATTCCGTTGGAGTTGCTGCAAATAACCGACGGTATGGCAAGATAAATCGCAATAGTTCTCTGCTTGGGTGTATAGTTGGCGAACCCCACACTTGCTCACATGACAAAAGCAAGGGGTTGTTGTCCATATCTTCCACGGAGAATTCAACTGAGACTTCACTGAAATTACCATACCAAAAATCTTTGTAGCATTCAACAAGGATCATATCCAAGAAATAGGTGACTGACTGGAAGATCGTTTGCAATGAGCCATAGCAACTGGCAAAGTAGCAATGGAGAACGCAGACAATTAGTAAAGATGAATTCAAAAATGTTTCCATCAACTGTAGTTGATGAGCTTGACTGTTCTCAGAGATGTCAGCTGTGTGCATCTAGTTTTGCAAGCCGTGGGGAAGTTAGTAATGATACAAGCCTCCAGCAATGGCGTAAGCCAAGATACTGCAGCTCAGAGAGTTCACTGATATTTCAGGCAGTATAACAAAGTTGTTTCCACTCAGATCCAATGCTTCCAGTGAGGTTAAGCAGCCAAGACTTTTAGGCACTTCCAGTATTCCGCAACCACTGAGGTTTAGCTTGCGCAAATATTTTAAATCCACATCCTGCTCAAGCAATCGCAAGTCACCAAGATATTTTCCTTCCAAATATATACAATTTCCCAATTCTAAGCAACAAAGCCCCTTCAGATTTCTAATTGGTGAGGGTAATTTTTGTATGCCTGTCCTGCCCAAGTAAAGATATCTCAAAGATTCCATTGTCTCCAAAATTCCCGGGAATCTCTGAAATTGAGAGCAACCTGAGAGGTTGAGCTTTTGCAGAGATTTCAACTTGCAGATACTCCCAGGAAGAATCTTAAATTTTGTACAGTTTCGTAGATGCAATTCAACAAGTTTGTAAAAACACCCGATTGACGATGGGATTTCTTCTATTGTTGTCCCATTAAAATACAGCTCTTTTATATTACACCAAACATTTGGAAACTCTGTGATATTGGAGCAGCCAGAGAGATTAAGTTTCTCAAGATATGCCAACTCATAAATGGTACTTGGAAGATTCTTGAGCCTTCTACAGTTGGACAGATCCAAAGAAGAGATTATCCAGAGATGACCAACAGAAAATGAAAATTCTTCTACTGCAGTTCCACTCAAGTATAAATACCTTGTATTCCCTGGTATGCTCAGAAACTTGGTGACATTTGAGCAGCCAGAGACATCAACAATAACAATAGACTTCAACAAACAAATACTGTCTGGAAGATTCTCAAGTTGTTTACAGTCCCTCAAATTCAAAGCAACGAGTCTACTCAGATGTCCAATAGATTGGGGAAGTTCTTTGATTGCAGTCTCATTGAAATTCAAACACATTACATGCTCTGTAGTCTCTGGGTACATCTTAAGATTTGAGCAGCCAGAGAGGTTAAGAGCCTTGAGATATTTCGATTTAATGATTCTTGGAAGACTCAAAAGGCTTGTGCAGCTTCTCAGATCCAAATCAACAAGCTTCTCTAGAAATTGAATAGATGAGGGAACCACTTTCAGAGTTGTACAAAATTGAAGATTCAATCTCTCAAGATTTTTAGCCTTTGATAGGTCTGGAATTGTAGTTAGATGCTCACAATTACTAAGGTTGACCTCTGTTAAATTCACAAGATTCTGCACCATCATTGTACTGATAACAAAAAAAATATCCATGGTCATATGTGAATACTTTCAAACTTCATAGACCAAATCTCTAAAAAGAAACAAGAAATGAAAGAAATTAAGCATTCACATACATGACACTCACCATATTTTTTGTCAAAACTTGATTGACATCCCTAGGACTCCATAACCTACTACGTTTTCCCAGTTCTTTTATGGATTCTTGTCGGACAATTTCGAAAGCCATTTCTTGCACCAGATCATGCATTTCAAGCTTTCCATTTGAAATAGTAATAAGGCACCTTTCAGCAAGAAAAAAAACTCCAATATTTGTTGAGAAACCACAACCATCCAGTATTCTCTTCACGTAATCAATTTGCTTCCCTTTAAAGAAACACGCAATATCAAGAAATATGTTCTTCTCTTCATCACCAAGTGCATCAAAACTTACTTTCAACATATTATAAATTTTCAGCTGAGGATTTCTTTCAAGTTTATTCAATGCATTTTCCCAGTCCTCTTTCCTTAGGTCAAATAGAAAGGAACCCAAAACATTAAGAGCCAATGGGTTTCCTCTAGCATAATTTACTGCCCTGATTGATAGGCCCATATAATCTTTTGGAATGTGGTTTCCTTTGAAGACAGACAAACTGAAGAGTTGACGAGCTTCACTGCAATTTAATTCCTCGACCTCATAAATTTCATCAGCCACATTCTTAAGCACTTGTCTATCTCTGGACCTCATATATTTCATCAGCCACATTCTTAAGCACTTGTCTATCTCTGGACGTTACAAGAATTCTACTTCCTGGACCAAACATATCATGCCTTTCAATTAAACATTCCACTTGTTCTACATCATTCACATAATCTAGAACAATTAAGACTTTTTTGTGCCGGATCCTTTCCTTGATTAAAGTGGATCCCATGCGTGGAGTGTCAATAGTAGATTTTCCTGCTCTAATACTCTGGAAAGGAATTCCTCTCGCAAGCGAATCAAGCCACCACATTCTTCCGATTTCTCTCTTACATTGGTAATAAAACAGCAGCTTTCATATTGACTTGAAATTCTGTTGAAAACAGCTTCAGCAATGGTTGTCTTACCTATACCACCCCATGCCCCATATTCCGATTATACGAGCTTCAGATGATCTAATGCATAAAAGTGTTTTGAGTCGTTCAATGCGTGAATCTATCCCAACTAGGCCCTTAGAGTCACCTAATGATGTGTGGTTCAATTTTTTCAAAATGAATTGCACAATTTCACTTACAAGTTTGGACTCGGGCCTACCAAATACAAGGAACAAGCGTTAGTAAAACAAAAGTTATCCAAAAAAAAGTAAATAGAATAATGAAGATAATGCAGTATCTTTTTATTTTTTATTTTTTTGTTAAGAGTTCATTTGGAATTTTTGTGATCATTACGCTTGTAGCAACTAACTCAAATTTCTTAAATTTATAATGTTTCTTGAAATTCACCAGTGCATAGCATTTTTAAGGCTGATTTAGAAGTCCCAGGAACATATACAATTTAAAAGTTATAATTTTGCACAAGTAAACCCACAAGAAGTGCGGTGACACAAGACTGGGCAATTAAGTTCCATCACAGTAATAGTCCTTCTGTGGATTCAAATTAACATGGGAATCAGTTTTAAAAGCTCAAACTGAGATATTATAACCTTTAAGTGAAATAAATTTATGCTTTTTAAAGTTATTATCCTAAACTGGAAAACATAAACTAGTTAAATTGCTAAAGAACATGTCTAAGGACTGCGCCCCTTTTAAGCGATTATACTAAATGACCATTTCATGATGAGCAAGTATAATTTGGTTTGCATACTGAATAATGCTAGAAATACTTAATTCTGACATAATTGATGTGTTACCTCAAAAAGGATCGAGTTACTTCACCTAACTAAACAATGTACTAAGCTAGTAATTCGATAATTGCCAAGTGTTGATTCTTAAAAAACTTTTATTAGTAAAGAACAATGGCAGATTCTATTACCATGTTCAAAAACATTTAGCCCCTTTGTCTAATTAGTGTTTTGAAATTTAATGTGGAACGGTAACTCCATCATTTCCAGGGCAGCTAAAAATAAAGAAACTTGCATTCTTTCAAATTCTTGAAAGTGCAAAGTAAGGGAACTTTATTGTTCTTATTTATTTTCCAACCCTTAGCTAGTTCCATACCCATTGGAAATCAGCCTTTTTAACATTATGCATAATTTTAGCTATATTAGAAAATGGGCATGCTAAAAATGGCACAAATAATACTTATATTCACGTATTCAAGTGAAACCTGCAAATGGTATAGAATAGAGAGAAAAGGTTACCTAGTGACTTGTGAATCCCATCCAGAAATATTGGCCGCATTTGTCAAGTCAGCTCTCCAGCTTGAAACCTTGTCTATATTCCATTTAAAATTTCTTTCAAGTTTAGCAAATGCATTTCCAAAACTCCCTCTCTGTTCATCCACATCAGATGGGTCTACATGATAAAAAACTGGTAAGACAATCTGCCCACATGTTCTCTTGCATTCCAGTATCTTCACCAGTTCATCCACACACCACGGAGAAGATGCATAGTTTTTTGAGAATATCACTACTGAAATTCTTGAATCTTCAATTGTTCTCAACAGTGCAGGTTCAATTTCTTCACCCCTTTCAAGATCATTATCTATGAAAGTCTTGATTTGTTTACGACATAAGACATCATAGAGATGGCTGGTAAAAGTGTCACGAGTATCCTTGCCTCTAAAACTGAGGAATACATCATACTTCCATTGTTGAGCAGTTGTAGAAGAAGATGCCATATCCGACATTCACTAGCTTGTGCGGAAAATCACTTGAAATTAGAAGTTCATTGATGCTCTCTTTTTCACCTAGTAAAGAAAAATTAAGGATATAAATCACAGTCGATAACACTAAACAACAGTCGAGAATTTTAAGAGAAGGACAAATCACTAAACTCATTAAACACTAAACGCTGAAACCCACCTTACAAATATCAAGGATTCAAAAATTTCTTCACAAAAAAATCACCAGATCCTTCCACCCCAAAATGCCGACATAAAGGGAATACTTGCGGCCTGTTAATGGACTAGAAAGTTAGAAACCATGCTCAAATGTAGGCTTACGCTCCATAATTTGATAAGAACATAACTTTTTTACTTAAATCTCAGCAAATAAATCTTTCATTCAGCTAAACTCAAAGGCAAACCGTGAGACTTGGAGCTTTACAGTACGCTTCATTTATCAAATAAACATGCAATCTCAATCAATAAACCCAGAGAGAGTTGATAATTAAAACTAACGGTAGCATCAATTTGAATACTACAAAGTGGAAAGAAGCAAAGAGTTTGGACTTACAGGGTGGATACAGGAAAGACAGTAAGAGGGGTTCGGCAGCAACTTTCTTGTTTGATGTTTCAGTCAGCCAAGAAACCATAGAAGAAAAACAACACTGATTCCTGTTTCCACCAAGAGATCGAGAACGTCACAAGATGATCTTTTCCATGGAAAATGGATACCAAAGCTAAAAGGGAAGACAATTCCTAACTATTGGTCAAGTAGTTTACTGGCGAAGCAGACATTTCTTTTAAAAAAATTAAAATAATTTGTATAAAATTTAATTGTTTTAATATATCTTATTATTTTGAGATCATTCAAAAACAATATTATCATTTGTTAAAATATATATGTACTCAAAAATATTTTTTAAAATCTGAAAAAAAATGTCAAATGTCATTGGTCTCTCTCTTAACTAAAACTTTCACACTATTAATATATCAACAAATTATTTAATTTAATATAATCTAGAGCCAAATTTAATAATATAATTATAAAATTATATTATTAATTGATTTTCTTAATTTGAAATAATAATTAATAATCAAAATAACAATGATGAATTATATATCCAAGTTTCTTTCAAATCTCAAAAGCAACTATTAAAAACTCACATGTGTGATTGTGAATGTAGTCAATATGAGATTATCAAATACCCATAAAAATAAAGCAAACCTGAATAATAATAAAAAAAAGAGATGTAACCATTAAAAGATAGCTAAAAAAGCAGTATTTTAAAATTTAAAAAAAAATAAGTTTTTTTTTAATTTTTTTCAAATTATTTTTTTATTTTCAAATTATTTTGACATGCTGATATCAAAAATAATTTTTTTAAAAAAATATATATTATTTCAATACATTTCTAAAAAAAAATATTTTAAAAAATAATTTTTATCACTCTTGCAAAAAGACCCTAGACTGTTTGTTTAAAATATTTATATGTTTAAACTTAAAAATATTTGTTAAAGAAATAAATTATTTCAATATATTTATAAACAAAAAGTATTTCAAAGAATAATTTTGACTACACTAGCATTGAAATTTGTATATGTTTAAATGAAAAAATATTTATTTTTGATAAAGCATTTTATCATAAAATATTTGCTTAAAATTGATTATATGTTTTAAAAAAATTAAAATTTCAAAATTACTTAAGAATAAAAGAATTTAGAAATAAAAATTTCAGTTTTTTCAAAGAAATAAAATCATGCTCTTGTGTAGTGTAAGAGCGTTTTAAATATGAAATGAAATTTTATCAAGTTGATTGGTAAAACTTGTTAAACTAGTATATTAAAAAAAATAACATGGAAATACATAATAAACATATTTGAAAACGTAAAGATATATTATAAGTATAATGATATAATGATATATTAAGCTTGACTTGAGTAGAGTTGTTAGTCAAGTTAAATAAGATAGTGACCTGGCAAAATTTAGTACCAGATTTTTCATAATTTAATCAAATCTAGTTCAAACTAAACCAAGTTAACATCTAAAAAAAATTTAAACATTATCGTCCTAATTGACCTAGTGAGCATGGAGAATATTATTACCATGTGAAACAAATTTAATGAGCATACACAAATTATATATTTTCTGTATTATAAAAAAATCCACAACAATTAGAATTTTTTTCTCTTTATGGCAGGGATATGTATGGATGAGCCGATACATTACTTATCGAGTAAAAAATTTAAATATTCATATTTTATATATTAAGTTTTAGATATTCATATAGATATTCATTATTTGACTATTATTTAATATTTAACAAAAAAATAAAATATTTAAAGTATGTATAAATGTATTAAATGATAAGTGTGTATCTTGAGTTAGGTTTGGGTTGGGTTTTGGGTCAATTTTGATAATATTTATATTTTATTCATTATGTAAAATAATATTAAAAAAAAGTTTATTTATTTGGACTGGGTCGGGTTAGATAAATGTTCATCGAATTTAGATTAAATTGTTATGGATATGTATTACAATTTTATAATCAAAATTATTTTTTTAATTCATGATTTAGGTTGTGATTAAGTCATTCAACCATGGATAAAAAACTCAAAGCCAAAGAGAAAAAAAATGATGGAAAGGAACCATCAATTTGTCCTTTGATGAGCAGAACCTAAAAGAAAAGCAGAATCCGACAGTGGAGGTATAGGCATCCGCAGAAACACGGAACCGTTCGCGCCCATGTCTTTGGAATCTTGAGATTACTAAAAAATGCTTGCAAGAAAATAAAAGGTTGTTTTCATATTAAAATATAATTATTTAATCTTTATAATTTTAAATCTATAAATAACATAATCTTATTTTATTAATTTCATATCTTTTTTAATTTTTAAAAAATAAAAAAAAAAATAAAAATTTAAGTACATAGGATCCAAAAAAATATATAAAAAAAGAAGGTGTGTTTCATTACCAAATAACTTAATTACCAAATAACTTAAATAAAAAATAATTAGCTTTGCTAAACTAGGAAGACTAAATTTTAACTATCGTAACAGAATAATAATATATTAAAGTTGTCTCTAAAAGATATGCTCTCCATTTCATCCATCAAGTTTGGATTTTGTCAAATTTTGCAAAAGAGAAAGAAGAATACATCACTGATAAAAATAAATAAAAGAATAACCTAATTGTTACATTCAAATTTTCTTGGATTGGACAGCAATTCACACCTCTACAACCTTATCAAAATAATTATTAAATTATTTCTACCGTGAAACCCAAGTGTCATATTAATTATGCCTTCTCTTTTTAATCGGGAGAGTAACATCGTCAAAACCATCATCCCATATCATGTCATTTGTCTGGCAACATTGCTCTCTTGGCTTGAAACATTGCTTCCAATCCATCATTGGCATGCAGTAGACGAACCCCACACTCAACCACTTGACAACGATCTAATTGTAAGAAATTGTATACTGGTTGGAAATGGTATACTGGTTGGAATTCAATTGAGACCTCACTGTATTCACTAAACATATCCTTTTCTTTGGCAACCAAACAGGGATCAAATACAAATATAAGATATGTGTAAATGTTTATCTTATCAAACTTCTCATGGAGATAGCAATAGAGATTGTTGCTACCCAATTTTTGACCCATGTTTTGATATATTTTCAAAAAATCCAAAAAATTGAGAAAAGCAAAGAAAATCCAAAAATATGTTTTTTTAATATATTTTCGTCATTTTAGCATTTTCAACGGCGTCTAAAAAAGAATTTAAATTGTTAAAATATTTTCAAACGCGTTCGACTTTTCACACGTCATTTTTAAAATCATTGATTTTCCGCATTTTGAGTCAACGTTGATATTGCTCGTTTTCAAAAAATACAAAAAAATAAGAAAAATCAAAATTTACAAAAAGAAAGAAGTTGAGGGACCAAGTCGAAAAACCTAGTAATATTTTTGCCTATAAATACCATGCTAAACTTATTTTTAAAAGGGGGGGCAATTTTGAAACTTCAGCAAAGATATAAAAGAAAAAACCCTAAACCTATCTTTTGGTTTTCTCCAAACAGCCTACCCAAAGCAGCCGCCCCCTACCCGGTGCATTTTTGACCCCGCCGTTTCCCATCTTCTTTGCAAACACAGCCGCCCCACCTTTGGCTTGGATTTTTCGAGACCAGCCCTCTCGGCCAAAGGAACAAACCAAAAACCCCCACCTCCTGCTTTTTTTTTTTTTTTTCCAACAACCGCCACTCTTTTTCTCCAAAACAGCCGCTGGTCCAACCATTTTCTTCCACCTCAACTGGCCAGAACAGCAGCCCCAGCTTGGATTTCTTTTTCCCCACAAACGCCGCCCGAAACGACCACACCACCACCGAAACTCCCCCCCTTGCCTGGTGATTGTTTTTGCCCCGGTTTGGATTTTTTTTTTCTCTAAAAACCAGCCGAAGCAGCCACTCCACTTCCCCATTTCCCCCTCACCTTGTTGTTCCCCAGCCGAAACAAAAAAAGCCAGCCAACAAAGAAGGCTGCCTTCCCCATCTCCCCGTCATCTTCCCTCTCGGCCTGCACAGAGCCACCGCTCCTTCTCCCCTCCGCCGCAGTCTCCTAGCTTCTCCACCCGACAGACCCGAACGACAGCCTTCAATGGTGCCCACGAACAACAGCGTCGCCGCCCGATCTGCCACCGGGGAAGGAGACAGGAGCAACGGGCAGAAAAAAAGCTTCCCGGCGAGCCACCTAACACTCCTCAACAGATCTGCGATTGAGGAAGGAGGAAAGAGGAGCAGATCTAAGACGATCTGAAGAAGAGGAAGCAGCAGGCGGAGAAAGAAAGAACAAAAAAAAAACAGATTTGAAAAAACTAAGAAAAAGTTAAAATCGACTGATGTGGTTGTTCTTTTTTGTTGCAGGTCACACCGGCGAAGACAGAGAAGAAGAAGCCATTCGGGATCTGCTGTTTCCCAAGTTTCTTCACGACGGCGCGTGAACCCACGCGCCGCTAGTGGCGGTGGTGCGTGGTTCCACGCGCCGGAACTGTTCATTCATCCCCAGAAGTCTTTCCGTGCAAATTCAGGAGTTTTGAGGGACCATTTTGTAAATTTTAAAGTTTTAATGTAACTTTTGTTTATTTATTTTAAATTTGTAATATGTGAATGTAAAAGAAAAAAAAAAGAAAAGAAAAAAAATAATAATAACAAAGGGGATGTGTGTGTTAGTGTATTTTTATTTATTTATTTTGAATTTGTATTTGTATTTGTATTTGTATTTTGTGGATGAAAAAGAAAAGAAAAAAGAAAAGAAAAGAATAAAAATAGTGAAAGTGTATGTGTGTGTTTGTATTTTGTTTTATTTATTTGTATATATTTTTAAGGATGAAATTGCAAATACATTAAAGAAGAATTTAATATTTTGATCGGATCACGGTTAAGAATTATTAACTTATACGTAAGTGATATTTCTAATTTCCGAAGAAAAGACAATTATTAAAACTTCTTTAACACGTCAAAGCCACGAAGCAGCTTACCTCAGGTAGGGTGCGTTAGGGGTGCTAATACCTTCCCTAACCACAACCAGTCCCTTACCCGCGAATCTCTGACAAGACTAGTGCATCCGGTTTCCTAGTAGCCCGAAATCAATTACTAGGTGGCGACTCCAACGAACCAAATTCAAGCAAACACAATAAACGAGATTTAAATCGCCAGCCGATGCCGCGCGCTGAGATTTTTTGGGGTGCGACAGAGATCATGTCTATCACCGTGCTTATTGCGGAAGTGATATGTGCATTTAACTTCCAACTCAAAGTCCAAAGAATAAGATGCAATGACAACGCAAAGACAGAAACCCAAGAACTCGCTGCTATCACAAGATAGCTGGAATGTTACTGTAGATCCCCAACTTTGATGGCTAAACCACTTCCTAGTCATAACTCCAGGAAGGCAGAAACTAGATGCCGATGCTCGAACATCGGACTTCTCCTGTTAACACAATTCAAATAGCATCTTTTTAAAATAAGACATTGCAAATATAGAAGGAAAGAAAAAAGCATGTTAGAGGTTTGAGAAACATACCACATGACAGGGTAATCTGAACCTTTCGGAATAAAGTTCAGAATTCAATAATTTATACGTCCTACGCATGATAGAAGAATCCTCCCCTCTAGTGGCTTGGAACCTTGCTCTCTTGGCTTGGAACATTGCTTCCAATCCATCTCGATCCAGAATATGAAAACGAGAGGAGCCTGGCTTGATCAAATCAAAGGGATGTATCTCATCTTCATACAGTAGACGAACCCCACACCCATATACTTGACAAAGATCTAATGGTAAGAGATTTCCGTTCATAAATTCCGGTTGGAACTCAATAGAGACTTCACTGTATTCACTAAACATATAATCTTCTTTGGCAACCACACAGGGATCAAACCCCACCAATATGTGTTCTGAGTTGATTCGCTTCTCATCATACCAACCATGGAGATAGCAATCGAGGTCACAACTATCACCATGCTTATTGAGAAAGTGATATGTGCATTTAACTTGCAAACTGTGACTGACAGAACCAAATGCAATAACAGCGCAAAGAAAGAAACCCAAGAACTATTGTAAAGCTTTATTGTTATTGTTAAGCTTCTGTTTTTTGTAATAAAACTTCGTGTTTTATCCCCTCTTAGTGTTTTAAAACCACCACCAGTGGTTCCTCCCACCAACAATTGGTATCAGAGCCCCGTTCGTCGGAAAACAGAAGAGTTGTGGGGTATATCCGAAATTTCAAAGTTGTCAAAAACAAGTTTTGATCATTCCATAGTGTAGAGCTCATCAAGACGAGTTCACTGCCGCAAAAATCAGCCTGATCGGAGTCCGGGGTGATCCACACGCGCCGTCTGAAGATCCGGTGACTGTCACCCACGCGCGCCCACGCGCTCCAGAGGAAGACGACGAGTGTCGTCCACGCGCGCCATATTCGAGCCGTGTAAGCCGCCTAAGCCGAGCGCCAGCCGAGCCGATAGCCGAGTCCAGCCGAGCCACAAGCCGAGCCGTCCTCCGCGCCGAGCCGAGCCGTATTCCAGCCGCAGCCGAGAGAGAATATTCCCCGAATATTCCCCAGAATATTCCCCAGAATATTCCCAGAATATTCCCCAGAATATTCCCCGAATATTCCACAGAATATTCCCGGTTCAACCCAGCGAACCGCCCGCCGTACATAATTGGTTTTTTGACCGGTTCACCCATTTTTTGACCCGATTTCAACAAAGTAAGACCGGTTCCCTACTATTTGGACCATTCCGGATCGATCTACAGTGTCCGTTTGGCCAAATTCGGCTCCCAGAAAGGTGATATAGTCATTCAAAGAGCAAAATGACTACAGAAGGTACACATACACTCATCCCGAAGCTGACCAAAGACAACTATGATAGTTGGTGCATCAGATTGAAGGCATTCCTTGGGTCACAAGAGTGTTTGGATATTGTACAAACTGGTTATGATGAACCAGAATCCAAAGAAAGAGAAGATGTTTTACAAGAGGCACAGAAGCAAGCTTTGAAAGTCAACAGAAAGAAGGACAACAAGGCAAAGACCATCATCTATCAAGGTCTTGATGAAGATACATTCGAGATAATAGCTTCCGCTGAAACGTCACATGATATATGGGAGGCTCTCCAACAGAAATACAAAGGTGCTGACAGAATCAAGAAGATTCGTCTTCAATCTTTGAGAGGAGAATTCGAATTATTACGAATGAAGTCCTCAGAATCTATTTCTGATTATCATACAAGGATTATGGTGATAGTCAATCAGATGAGGAGAAATGGAGAAGCCATCATAGATACTCGAATTATTGAGAAAATTTTGAGATCCATAGATCCAAAATTTGATCATGTTGTTGTCGCAATTGAAGAGTCCAAGGAAGTGGACAAGTTGACAGTGGATGAGCTTATGAGTTCTTTGCAAGCTCATGAGCAGAAGATTGTAATGCGAAATGAAGATAAGGCCATTGAGCATGCCTTACAAGCAAAGCTGTCTTTCAAAGACAGATATGAGCAAGGGGAGACTTCAACAGGTGGCTACACCACTCAAGCAGGAAGTCAACAATCCAGAGGAGGATTTCATAGATTCCAAGGAAGAGGAAGAGGATCTTGGAATACAAGCTTCAGAGGAAGAGGTGGTAGAAGCACCACCAGAGGAGGCCGAGGACAACAAGCATTCACTCCTAGAGGAAGAGGAGGCGGTTACAATAACCGTGACAAGAGGAATATCAAATGTTATAGCTGCAATCAATTTGGGCACTATAGCACTGAATGCCGAAGGAAAACTCCGTTGAGATACGTGAGCAAGCAACTATGCAGAAGGATGATAGAGAAGAAACTGCATTTCTTGTCCAACAAGGACATGAGAAACATGAGGATATATGGTATCTTGATACTGGAGCCAGCAATCACATGTGCGGCTACCGAGAGTTATTTCGTGATCTAGATGAGACCAAGCAAGGTCTAGTTACTTTTGGAGATACCACAAAGGTTCCATTCAAAGGTAAAGGCAGCATCCCAGTTAAGTTGAAGAATGGCGATTCCAGCTACATCGCCGATGTCTATTATGTCCCAGCCATAAAGCAGAACCTGATCAGCTTAGGTCAACTGTTGGAGAGAGGATATATCTTTTACTCGAAGAATTGTCATCTGGCAATTAGAGACAACAATGGGAGATTAATGGCCTACGTGAAAATGTCCAAGAATAGGATGTTTCCTTTGAACATCCAGTATGATGCAACAAGGTGTTTGAGCGCCATCACCAACAGTGAAGAATGGCTTTGGCACCTAAGGCTTGGACATCTGAATTTCACAAGTCTGAAGATGCTAGTAAGCAAGAAGATGGTCAAAGGTTTGCCTCACATTGATCATCCAGATGAAGTCTGTGAGAGTTGTGTCCTCAGCAAACATCACAGATCCAGTTTTGCCAAAGAAGTCAACTGGAGAGCAAAGAGGCCACTGGAGTTAGTACACACAGATGTGTGTGGCCCAATTACGCCTATGTCGACTGGACAAAATAGGTACTTCCTCACTTTTACTGATGATTAGTAGAAAGACATGGATATACTTTCTGAAGAGGAAGTCAGAAGTATTCAATTGTTTTAAAGATTTTAAAGCAATTGTGGAGAAGCAAACTGGTTACACGATCAGAACCGTAAGATCTGATCAAGGTGGAGAATATACAGCCAACGACTTTGAAGCCTTTTGTACACAACAAGGCATCAAACATCAAACGACGCCAGCTTATACACCACAGCTGAATGGTGTAGCAGAAAGGAAGAATCGCACGATTCTTGACATGGCCAGAAGTTTGCTCAAAGCAAAGAAGCTGCCCAAGCAATACTGGGCTGAAGCTGTATCATGTGCAGTGTATCTGTTGAATCGCTGCCCAACCAGAAGTTTGCAAGGAATCACTCCAGAAGAAGCATGGAGTGGTCACAAACCAAGTGTTACTCATCTACGAGTCTTTGGTTGTGTGGCATATGCAAAGATCCCAGATGCAAGAAGGAGAAAGCTCGATGATAAGAGCGAGAAATGCATCTTTGTCGGATATGGTGAAAGAAGGATGGGATACAGGCTGTATAATCCCATCACGAAGAAGGTGATTACGAGTAGAGATGTTATCTTTGAAGAAGATAAATCTTGGGCATGGAATGATGATCAAGAAGCAGTCAGATGGATCAACACTGATTTGATCCTTGAAGGTGAAGAAGTACCAACAGTACTTATAGAAGAACCGATTGTGCCAGCAGCTGAACCACAAAGTCCGGTGCACAGATTCCCTGTATTCAACAGGAGGAATACACCAGGAGCATCATCATCAACACCACCATCAGCATCCTCATCAGAAGAACCAAGAAGGATGCGGAATCTTGAAGAGCTGTATGATGCCACTCAAGTTATGGAAGATACAAATTTATTTTGTTTCTTTGCAGATAGTGACCCATTAAGCTTCAATGAAGCTGTCACAGAAGAGAAATGGATAACAGCAATGGATGAAGAAATACATGCCATTGAGAAGAATGATACCTGGAAGCTGACTTATCTACCAGAAAACAAGAAAGCAATAGGTGTCAAATGGGTCTACAAGACGAAGAAGAATGCCAAAGGAGAAGTGCAAAGATACAAAGCCAGATTAGTGGCTAAAGGCTACAAACAGAGAGAAGGCATTGACTATGGAGAAATATTTGCTCCAGTAGCCCGGCTAGAGACAATCAGACTGATGATCTCACTAGCTGCACAACATAGATGGAAGATCTATCAACTCGATGTGAAGTCAGCATTTCTGAATGGCTTCCTAGAAGAAGAAATCTATGTTGAACAACCACTTGGATACATTGATGCTGAAAATGAAGGCAAAGTATACAAGTTGAAGAAGGCTCTCTATGGTTTGAAGCAAGCTCCGCGTGCTTGGAATACCAGAATTGACAGGTATTTTCAAGATAATGGATTTGAGAAATGTCCATATGAACACGCAATGTATGTGAAGAAAGGAGCAGATGGCAGCATCTTATTTGCGTGCCTGTATGTTGATGATTTGATATTCACCGGCAACAACCCTACCATGTTTGACGACTTCAAACAAAGCATGGTACAGGAGTTTGAAATGACTGACATTGGTCTAATGTCACATTTTCTTGGCTTAGAAGTAACGCAGAAGGAAGAAGGGATTTTTGTATCCCAAAGCGGTTACGCCAAAGATATTCTTGAAAGGTTCAAGATGGAAAGCTGCAATCCGGTATCAACTCCAGTTGAGAATGGAGTGGAATTGAGGAAGAGTAAGGTTGGAAATGTTGATCCAACTTACTTCAAAAGCTTAGTAGGAAGCTTAAGGTACTTGACATGTACCAGACCAGATATACTCTACGGAGTCGGACTCGTCAGCAGATACATGGAGACACCAGACCAGTCTCATTTGAATGCAGCCAAGAGAATTCTTCGCTACATCAAAGGCACAATGAATGAAGGTATGTTTTATACCTCAAGTAAAGACTTTAATCTTGTAGGCTACTCGGATAGTGATTGGGGTAGAGATTTGGATGAAAGGAAAAGCACAACAGGGTTTGTCTTTTTCATGGGAGACACATCTTTCACATGGTCATCCAAGAAGCAATCGATTGTCACGTTATCAAGCTGTGAAGCTGAATATGTAGCTGCCAACTCAGCCGTATGCCACTCAATATGGTTAAGGAATATGCTGAAGTTTTTGGGATTTCCTCAAGAAAATCCTACGGAGATTTATATTGACAATCGATCAGCAATCGCATTGGCAAAGAATCCAGTGTATCATGAGAGGAGCAAACATATTGATACACGTCATCACTTTATCCGGGAACATGTGAAGAATGAAGAAGTTCAACTGATATCTTGCAACACAAATGATCAAGTTGCAGACATCTTCACAAAGCCATTGAAAAGAGAAGTATTTATCAGATTAAAGTACATGCTAGGCATGACATCCCTCGATTGAGTTTAAGGGGGAGATTTGTTGAATATTAAACTCAACATCCAGAAGGTCAAGGAAGGCAACCACCGCCTCACCGGCCACCAGCTGTCACCGACCAGCCGCCAGCCACCAGCTGCCACCGCCTAGCCGCATTCACACCATTGGCCGCCAACCATTTTTCACACCATGACGGTTGAATTTTGAGCCGACTGAATTTGTGTATAAATAAGCATCTAAGCTAAGGTTATTATAAGTGTGGAGAGAAGAGAAAAACAATAGATAGAGAGAGAGAGAGGGTGTGTATTGTAAAGCTTTATTGTTATTGTTAAGCTTCTGTTTTTTGTAATAAAACTTCGTGTTTTATCCCCTCTTAGTGTTTTAAAGCCACCACCAGTGGTTCCTCCCACCAACAAGAACTTGCTATTAGTCAAATCTGAAGATAACTGGAATGTTACTGTAGATCCCCAACTTTGATGGCTAAACCACTCCGGAGTCGCATTTCCAGGGAGGCAGAAACTACATGCCCCTTCTGGAACATCAGGCAGCTGTAAACACAATTCAAATAGCATCTTTTTTAAATGAAAGGTGGCAAATAGAGAAAGAAAAAAGATGTATATCAGAGGTTTGAGAAACAAACCTGATGGTATAACCTTTTGATGTAAAGTTGAAATTTCAATAATAAGTATGCCAAGATATGATTGAAACAAAGCAATCTCGAGCAATTGGTGAAAATGAATTCAAAAATGTTCCCCTTAACTACAGTTGATGAGCTTGATACTAGATAATGCAAACTCCTGCAATTGTCTACATCCAACTTTGATAGTCGTGGTGGAAGATCCGGTAATGATTCAAGTCTTTTGCAATTCCTTAATCCGAGATATTGCAACTCAAAGAGTTTATTGATGCTTATAGGTATTCTCTGAAAATCGTTTCCACTTAGATCTAACACTTCCAGTGAAGAAAAACAGCCAAGACTGTCCGGCACTTCCGATAGACTGCAACCATCTAGATTTAGCTTACGCAAACAATCTAAATCCACGCATCTCTCGGGCAATTGCAAGTCAACAAAACATTTAATGTCTTTTAGATATTTGCAGTTTCCCACTTCCAAGCAGGCAAGTCCCTTCAAATTTCTAATCGGTGAAGGCAACTCTGTTATGCTTGTCTGTTCTAAATAGAGATATCTCAAACATACCATCGGCTTCAAAACTTCTGGAAACTTCCGAAATTGGACACAACCTGAGAGATTAAGCCTCTCCAGTTTTCTCAACTTGTAGATGTTGCTTGGAAGAATCTCAAATTGTTTGCAGTTTCTTAGGTGCAATTCAACAAGATCACACAAACATTCTATTGAGGAGGGAATCTCTCGTATTGCTGTCCCATTTAAATACAGCTCCTTTAAATTATTTGAAAACTTTGGAAACTCCGTGATACTTGAGCAACCAGAAAGACTAAGTTTTTCAAGACATACTAACTTAGAAACCGTACTCGGCAGATTCTTCAGCCTGTTGCAGCCAACTAGATCTAAATAAATGAGTTTCCTTAGATCACCAATTGAAGATGGCAGTTCTTCTATTGCAGTTGCATTCAAGTACAAGTATCTTATATTCGTTGAAAAATCAGGAAGCCTGCTGATAGATGAGCAGCCAGAGATGTCAGCAATTAGAAGAGATTTCAACAAATACGTGTTTTCTGGAAGATTCACCAGGAGGTTGCAGTTGTTCAAATTCAACGCAACAAGTCCACTGAGTTCCTCAATTGATTGGGGAAGCTCCTCAATAGCAGTTTCATTTAAATTTAAGTATGTCAGTTTCCTTGCAGTTTCTGGGCACTTCTTGAGATTTGCACAACCAGAAAGGTTTAGAGTCTCCAGACAACTTGAATTAATTCTACTGGGAAGATTGATTAGTCTTTTGCAGCCTCTCAAATCTAAATCAACAAGCTTGTCCAGATGCTGTATAGATGAAGGCAACATAACCAAACTTTTACAGAATTGAAGATTCAATCTCTCAAGGTTTCTGGCCTTTGAAAGGTCTGGCAGGAAAGTTATGTGCTCACAATTGCTGAGGGTGACATCTTTTAAATTGCCGAGATTCTGAAGCAAAAAGAAATCAACAGAAAGAAATTACACGTGCATACCACACCAAATTTCCAAGAAAGAACTATGCATGCATAGAGTTATTTTAGAATACCTGGTGTCCTCTCCACAGTTGGTTAACCTTGCTAGATGATAGGTTAAGTTCAACAAGGTTCTGTGGACGAAAATTGCAAGGCAAAGATGTCAAAGGGTATCCATCCCAATGGAGATACCTCAACTCATGAGAAAGAGACTCGAGGCCACTAGGAAGGTGCACTGTGCATTTATCACCACCTACAGAATTATAAATTTTTAGCAGTCTAAGATTATACATCCTTGCGAAGGCTGTAGAACTCAACTCTATTTCTCTTATTTCTGAAACATCCAAGAACATCCCTTCAACGTTTTCAGTTCTTAGTTTTGAAACATCCAAGAATATCCCTTCAACTTTTCCAGTTCCCTGAAAACCAGTAAAGGAGAAGCAAAGTTTAATTAAGATTTTAAACTTACAAGTACAACCATGTTGTATTGCATAGGAAAGAGAAAATTTTGGGGTATATGAATCTCACCAGATTATTGGTTAACACTTGATATGCATCTTTTGGATTCCACAATCTGCTCTGTCTTCCTAGCTCGTCAAGAGATTCTTTACAAACAACTTCATGGGCCATTTCTTGCAAAAAATCATGCATTTCAACCTTGTCATCTGAAATTTTAATGAGACACCTGTCAATGAGAACACTAAATCCAATATCTGTTTTGAAACCGCAGCCATCTAGTATCCGCTTTACAAAATCAACTTGATGCCCTCTAAAGAAACATGCAATGTCGAGAAATATACTCTTCGTGTTATTATCACGTAGTGCATCAAAGCCTATTCTCAGCAAGTCACAAATGTTCAGCTCGGGAAAGCTTTCGATCTCATTTAATTGAGATTCCCAAAAATGTCTTTCTCTACTGAACAAGAAGGAACCCAAAACTTGAAGAGCTAAGGGGTTGCCTTTGGCATAATTTATTGCCATGATTGACAACTCCATATAAGATTTTGGGGGGTGGTTTCCCTTAAAAGCATTCAAGCTAAAGAGTTGAAGAGCTTCGTGGGAGTTTAATTCCTCAACCTCGTATATTTCATCAACTACATTCTTAAGTACTTGCTTGTCTCTTGATGTTACAACAACAACACTTCCTGCACCAATCAGAGGCACTTCAATTAAATGCTGGAATTGTCGTACATCATTGACATCATCCAAAACAAGGAGAACTTTCTTTTGGCAGAGTCTATCCCTGATGAAAGTAGGTCCTATATGTGGTGTCCCAACGCGAAGATTTTCTTCCTCCAGTAGTTTAGAAAGAAGTTCATCTCGTAGATAATTTAATCGACCCTTTTCTGATTCCTGCCTTATGTTCGGAACAAAGTGGCAGCCTTCATACTGACTTGAGATGCTATAGAAGAAAGCTTCCGCAATAGTTGTCTTGCCTATACCACCCATGCCCCAAATTCCTATTGTGCGGACATCAGATGGCACAATAGATAGTAAATTGTTGATTTGCTCAATGCGTGAATCTACTCCAACCAGACCTCTTAATTTGCTTGGGGATGCACGATTTAACCTTTTCCATATAGTTTGCACAACTTCTCTTACTAGTTTGGACTCCGGACTGCAAAAAATGAAAGAAGCATCTTTAACTCAAATTGTATCTTTACGTCGAATAAAAAATCTATAAGAAACTGGTGGATTTTTTTTATTATTATTATATGCAAATGTTGTCAAAGGTAAGGTTTTGAACTCAAGAACTCAAGGTAACATTAAGGTGCAAGTCCATTGCCTGTTGATGGAGGTAAGTTTCCCACTAAAAAACAGAACAGACTTGTGCCTCTTCAAGCAACAAGTACTATGAACTAAGAAACACAAATGATTTACAGGAGAAAAAAAAAACAATAATATGCACAAGAAATTTTAATTCTATAAATACATTTTAATTGCTATAATTCCAGAAAAAAAAGGTTGAAGATGAGAATCTGTAGTTACCTAGTAACCTGTGAATCCCATCCAGATATACTGGCTGCATTTGTCAAGGCAGCCCTCCACCTTGGCACCTTGTCCATCTTCCCCCTTAAAAATTTTTTCAAGCTCAGCAAATGCATTCCCAAAACTCCCAGTCTGTTCATCAACATCAGATGGGTCTACTTGATAGAAGACCGGTAAAACAATCTGCCCATAAGTCTCTTTGCATTCAAGTATTTTCACCAGTTCATCCACACACCACGGAGAAGATGCATAGTTCTTGGAGAAAATTACTACAGAAACTCTTGATTCTTCAATCGTTTTCAGAAGGGCAGGGGTAATTTCTTCTCCTCTTTCAAGCCCGTCATCAATAAAGGTCTTGATTTTCTTACGACGCATAGCTTCATAGAGATGGCTGGTAAAATTATTGCGCGTATCCTCGCCTCTAAAACTAAGGAACACATCATACTTCCTTTTACGAGCAAGAGCAGATGAAGATGCCATATCAGACAGTTACAAGATCGTGTCTTCCTCAATCGCTAAGAATCGAAATCAATAACTGCTCTCCTTTTTCTCCTAAAGACATACAAAGAGCACCCACTTCAACAGCTGAACATTCGTTAAGAGAAATTGAAGTCTAATAGTACAAGAACCCACACAACTTATATTTATCAGAAAATTCCTCAAACTCTTAACGATGGATATATACTAGCTTAATTTGATACGATCAATCTTAACATGATCACTCGTCACTTGCTAGCTTGCTACTACTTTCATTACAAGAACAGTCACTAGCTGAGCAAAAAGAATTACAGATGGAATAATTAATACGTTCATGAAACAAACTTATCAAACTCGTATATATAATCTTAAATAAAGAAGACGCATGAACCAGAAAGACTTACCAACAGATCAGAAGAACAGTTGACTTGTGTTTTGCATCAGCAAACAATACAAAGAAGCTGATTATTGTTGATGATAAGAGACGATTTTTCTTGTCTATTGCCTTCTCCTACTCCATCAAGTAAATTTGATAGAACAATGGAACAATGCAACAGTAGAGAATGTATGTTGCAGCCAAAAGCTTGAGGTCTGCGTGTATTGTATTAGGGTTTTATAATCCCTTAATGTCCACAATTAATGCCTAAATACATGTCTAAGAATATTCACATTCCATAATAGGAATATTACAATCAGCTCATCCCATATTTAGATATTCCATAATACCCCCCCCTCAAGTTGGAGCATGAAGGTCTCGGATGCCCAACTTGCACAATAAAAATTCATATTGTTGCTTTCCCAAGGCTTTTGTGAATATGTCGGCAAGTTGTAATGAAGACGTAACGAATGTAGTCGTAATACTCCCAGCCACAATGGCATCACGTATAAAGTGACAATCAACCTCAATATGCTTAGTGCGCTCGTGAAACACAGGATTCTGTGACATATGAAGGGTCGATTGACTATCACAATGAAGGGACATAGCAGTCGGATGAGAGACGCCAAGACTTTCCAGTAAAGCTTTAAGCCAAGTCAACTCACATGTCGTCATAGCCATAGATCGGTATTCTGCTTCGGCGGAGGAGAGGGAGACAATGTGTTGTTTCTTGGTTTTCCAAGATACCGGTGAATTACCAAGAAAAACTATCCAGGCAGTAAGTGATCGTCG
This sequence comes from Populus tremula, assembly GCA_964019445.1. Taxonomy (NCBI): domain Eukaryota; kingdom Viridiplantae; phylum Streptophyta; class Magnoliopsida; order Malpighiales; family Salicaceae; genus Populus; species Populus tremula. The sequence goes on from CAXHTJ010000011.1 coordinate 5,429,319, forward strand.
AGTAAGGGGGCAACCGGCCCAATCGGCATCACACCACCCGTGTAGTCGCAGATCACTGTCACTACGAAGAAATACACCTTGACCCGGATTACCCTTAAGATACCGGACCACCCGCAAAGCAGCTTCCCAGTGTTCCTCCCGTGGGCATTGCATGAATTGGGATAGAATATGCACACTATAAGAGAGTTTGGGTCGAGTGAAGCAAAGATAAATCAATCGTCCTACCAAGCGACGATATTTTTCCGGATCGACTAATGCTGTACTAGTGGACAAAGCAAGTCGATGATTTTGTTCTAAAGGAACAGCTGCTGGTCGAGCCCCTAGTAACCCGGCCTCCGAAATAATGTCAAGTGCATATTTGCGTTGACAAAGAACAAAACCAGCAGGATTGCGCGCCACTTCAATGCCCAAAAAATATTTTAGGCAGCCAAGATCTTTCATGTGAAAGCAAACACTGAGATAATCTTTGAATGTCTGTATATCACCCGGACGATTGCCAGCAATAATAAGATCATCAACATACACAAGGACACTAAGTTGTACTTCCCCCTACAGATATGTGAATAAGGAGTAGTCAGAATAAGATTGCTGGAAACCATAGCTCGTCAAGGTGGTTGAGAGTTTAGCAAACCAGCACCGAGGAGCTTGTTTCAACCCATAAAGCGACTTTCGAAGTTTGCAAACTGCCCCAGTTGTCCCGACACGAAAACCAGGCGGAAATTTCATGTAAACTTCCTCCTGAAGATCACCATGCAAAAATGCATTATGAACATCCATCTGATGTACTGCCCAATTCTTCGCGGCGGCCACAGCAAGAAATACCCGTACGGTAACCATTTTTGTGACAGGCGCAAAGGTGTTCGTGTAATCAAGGCCTTCAGTCTGATGATTGCCCAAAATGACTAGGCGAGCCTTCAATCGCTCAATAGTACCATCAGAATTATATTTGATCTTGTACACCCACTTGCATCCCAAAGCTTTCTTCCCAGCCGGTAGACTCTGAACAACCCAGGTCTCATTAGTTTCGAGTGCGGAAATTTCACGCTGCATGGCATCTCTCCAACCTTTGTTTCGGACTGCCTCCGAATAGGACACGGGTTCCCGCTCAGCTGTGATGACTGCAAGAAAGTGTCTATGTCGTATAGAAAATTTGTCACAATTCACATAATGTGCTAAAGGATAGGGTGTACCTGAAGGATGCAGTGGGTCGAGTGGCGAGCGAGATGGACTCAGTTGAATGGTGTTGGTGACCTTTTCCCAATACATGAAGTCGGACGGAGGGATACCGCTGGCGATGTCCTCTTCCCAATAGATTAACCTTTTCTTCTAGATGAGGAGAAGTCGATGGGGCAATAGTTGGAAGTGACTCAGAAGATGAATGAGCAAACTCCAGCATATCCTTGGGTATAAGATCGTGGGCCTCGTCAGAAGTGGTAAGAGCCATATCGGGAGTGGAAGGCCCGTCAGTAGTTTGAGTAAGAGGAAAAACATCTTCGGAGAACACAACATCCCGAGAGACAAAAAAATCTTGTCTTTCCAAATCATACAAGCGCCATCCCTTCTTCCCATAGGGATAACCAACAAAAATACACCGACGACTTCTACTTGCCATTTTATCCCCCGTCTTCTCATGTGCATAACACAAAGACCCCAAAACACGTAAGTGATTATAAGACGGTTCCACCCCATGTAAAACATGATATGGTGTTTTCCCATCCAAAATCAAGGAAGGAGTCCGATTGATTAAGTACCCAGCAGTCAATACACACTCGCCCCAAAATTTAATTGGAAGAGAACCTTGAAATCGCAGAGCGCGGGCTACATTCAAAATATGTTGATGTTTTCTCTCCACACGCCCATTTTGTTGTCGAGTGTCTGTAAAAGAAGTCTGAAAAATAATTCCTTGATCAAAGAAATATGATTTCAGACATGTAAATTCTGTCCCGTTATCGCTTCGGACAATTTTGACTTTCCGAGCAAATTGTCTCTCAACCATGACAAAGAATTGTTTAAGCATACTAGATACCTCTTTCTTGTCAACAAGCAAATAAATCCATACAGCACAAGAGAAATCATCAACAATAGTTAAAAAATACGAAGCACCACATGAAGAAACTATTCTATATGGTCCCCATAAATCACAATGAATCAGTTCAAAAATACCCAAGGTCTTATTTTCGCTAACACAAAATTTATCTCTCCGCTGTTTTGCTCTTTGACAAACATCACAATTTTTATTCAAACTGTTTTCCTGGTTACTAGAATGAACTTCGGGAACTAACTTTGTTATTCGTAGAGAAGGATGCCCCAGTTGCTGATGCCAGAGATCAAGAGACGCTCGATTACTGATCTTCATTGTATTAATCCGCAGTATCCCTTTGAAATAATAGAGTCCATCTCGTCTCTCACCCGCACCAATCAGCATCCTCGAGGTGTGGCCCTGTATAACACATAATTTTTTAGTGAATAGTATAAAACAATCATACTGATCAATTAATTGCGACACAGAAATTAAATTGCAAGTAAGTCTTGGCACATAAAGGACATTTGCAAGGCACAAATCTCCATCAAGAACTGTTGTTCCCTCTTTGACCGCCAAAGCACTACTTCTATCTGGTAATCCAACGGGACATTGATCAATTATTCTTAAATCAGTAAGTTCCTCAATGGACCCTGTCATGTGATTAGAAGCCCCGGTGTCCAATATCCACACCGAACCAGTCACTATCCCATACAAATTTTTAAGCTTACCGGTCATTTTATCAGTTATTTCCTTCGGCTCTCCCAAGATAGCCTTTAATTTTGCCCATTGTTCGTCACTCAAACCTGGGAACGACGAGCTTCCTCTTGTGTCTGCAACAGTGGCAGAGCTGGACCCGATGTTGGTGAGAGCAGCGTTAGCACGGTGGGTTCCTCTGTGACCCCGGCCTCTTCCTCTACCACCGGAGTACCCTCTGCCACGGCCAGCCTCTCTTCTCTCGTCTCCCCTGGGTCTGTCACCCCACTATTCAGGGCATCCCGTTAGGGCAAAGCAATTGTCTTCTCCATGCCCTGATTTATGGCAGTGCGAGAAAATCCCCTTCTCTTGCCCGTCGGTTCGAGTCATGGAGCCCTGCTGTCGTCCGTCGGTTCGGGTGCGAGCAACAAAAGCCACAAATTCTCCCTGTTCTTCTTGAGTGAGGATGGAATAAACCTTGTGCAACCCCGGTAATGGGTCTTGTGCCAGGATGTTAGATCAGGTTGTCCCGAACCGCTGCTCATCAAGACCCATAAGAAACAGGTGCACCTTCTCTTCCTCTCGTCTCTTTTCCAATTCTGAACCCAGATTGCATGTGCACTTTCCACACTTGCACACCGGCAATTGCTCAAAATTGCCCAGCTCATCCCATAATTGTTTCAATTTCCCATAGTAATCCATGATAGTCATTCCTTTCTGTTTGCAATCGGCCAATTAGGACCTTAATTGTTGAATCCGAGGTCCATTGGTGATGCTGAATCGGTCTTTGATGTCCAACCACAAATCCCGTGCAATCTCTACATGAGATATGGTTGATCTGAGTGTGGATTCGATAGTGTTTCGAATCCAGGACACCAACAATGAATTGATGGTCCACCAGTCTTCCCAATCTTCTGATTCTTCACTGGGTCGTGCAATAGACCCGTCGATGAACCTGAATTTCTTTCGGGCTCTCAGGGCTGTTCGGAACGAACGTGCCCACTCTTCATAGTTGTTCCCCTTCAGTTGGACCTGAGTAATCGTAAACCCAGGATTATCAAGAGATGTAATATCGTATGGCGAAATCGTTTTTCGATTCTCACCAGATACAACCCTGCTGCCGGACATGGATTCTACCATGTATTCTGTTTGATTGTGTTTCGATTGTTTTATTGCTCTGATACCATGATAGAACAATGGAAGAATGCAACAGTAGAGAATGTATGTTGCAGCCAAAAGCTTGAGGTCTGCGTGTATTGTATTAGGGTTTTATAATCCCTTAATGTCCACAATTAATGCCTAAATACATGCCTAAGAATATTCACATTCCATAATAGGAATATTACAATCAGCTCATCCCATATTTAGATATTCCATAATAAAATTCTTACAGACAATCTAATCTCATCGTTATCTAAATGAAAGATGGTTTGATCAAGAAATATGTGAAAGTGAGAAGACTTAGGAGTCAATACCAATTATTGATCAAGAAACAGGTGCAAGTGAGAAGACTGTGGGGTCAATACCAAATACGTCGGCCAATGGACAATGGCCTATGATTTTTTTTTTCTTTTTTTCTTTTTTAGTTCCCAATGGATGGGCTTCCTAACGTAATTTGTTAGGGTCTTCCAAGCCGAAAAGCCCTCCAAAATCTTAACCCATTTCAACCTTTGTTTTGGGTTTTGCAAACAAAAATATACATATCATAACTAATTCTTATTAGATTTATAGGAAATATAGAAATACTGGGTTTTGCATTATGTTGGAAATATGTATTGATTAGTCATTTGTTTTTAGCTTGCATTAATTAAAAAAATATCATTCTTGTACTAAAAAATATTTTTTTCTTCTTTGCAAAAACAATTTTTTTTCTCTATCAAAATTATCATGTAATTTAATTAAATTACATGATAAGATAAGTTTAAGGTCTAATAAGTAAAAAAGTTGCCTACCATTATTACTTCCCTTATTATGAAATGAACCGTACTGTTTTTGTTTTTGTTTTTTTAAGTTAACTAGTCAGTTGCCTACCATTATTTTTATATTTAGATTAACGAAGAAATACTAAAGTAAAAAACTATTAAAAATACAACTTTACAAAAATATATATTTTATAATTGATGATAAAATAATGTTCATTTCAGCTGGTAATTCTACTAAATAACATGTATCATCTAGTTTTATAATTTAATTTAATTCTTATTTTCCTAAAGAAAAAAGTAATTAATCCCTTAACATTGCTTTGCTATATGATTAATCTTGCTTATTTGTTTTTCATGTATACGCATGAAATTCTTGATGTGTCGTTTAATTTATTGGTTAATGCTCGATTTGAAAATGCAAAATTTAATTTTATTAATTTTAAAAAATTATAATTTAAATAACTAAATTTAAAGATTAAAAAAATATTTAGTTTTTTTTGTCAAGATTAGGGATTGATTTATATGGTTAGGGAAAGTTCATGTCTTGTTTTTATTTTAGTCCCTTACCTGTTTATTCTCTTGGTTAATTCTTGGTTCGGGAAAGCCAATTTCAATTTTATTGATTTCAAATAATTATAACTTAAATAACCAAATTTGAAGATTAAAGAAATATTTAGTTTGAATTATGTCCATTTATGTTTTTTGCTTGAACATACTAAAGAAATTTCCCCTTTTTTTAATTTTTATGACTTTGGGCATTTATCATAGGCTGATAAAAAAGAAAAGAGAAGTTATAGTAATTGATTCTGAAATTTCAGAGGTAAAGTCATTATTTGTCTCAAAAGTATCTTTCACTATACACCGGTCTTCAGCGAGCAACTCATCACCCACTCCATCTATTTCAGCCAATCAACAAGTTCAGCTAGCATTTTTGCAATCAGAATCTTCCATAAATATTGATACACTACCTCTATAATCGTCATTTTTTTTATCAGAGGTTACGTCATTTGAAAAGATGGTGAATTTTATTTTAATGGATGATGGTTAAGATATTGATATACTACCTCTTAAAACTATAAAAGAGCTTTGGATTTCTATAAATGAACTCTTTTTAAATCATATGATGATTCAAAAGTTTAATTAAGGAGGGAAAAACACCATAAAAAAGATAAAACTTGTAATATCCATGGAAATATAAAGTTTAATGCACCTTTTTTCAGGTTATAAGGCCAAAATCACTTATAACATGTTACTTGAATGGTCATGGATACATAAAAATAATATCGTCTTTTCAACGCTCTATCAATATTTTAAATATTATTAAAATGGATAAGTGAGAAAAATAATAATAGATACCAACCCTTTTACTATAGCTTAAACCCACTTTATTTTAATGAAATTATTAATTAATTAATGCGGATAAATGGGTCGGTCATGACGTCCAATTATTTAGAAAACAAAGCTTTATCCTTTTGGTTTGGTCCATCGTTGCAAAAGCATTCCCTTTTTGTTTTTTTTCAAAACTCACCACCTTAACATCTTGGCTGCAAACATTAATTTGATATTTATAAAAAAATATTGAAGTTAATCATTCTTTGTGTGCGTTTGTAATAGAGGTGTGGTTGATTTTTTTGGTGTTATTTATATAAAAAACATGTATTTTTTTTTATTTTTAATGAGATAATTTATACATTAAGAAAATTATACCTTAAAAAAACCTAACCATATCCTTATATGAAACACTCTTAATTACATTACCTCAGTTGTGTCTGCATTCAAACACCGAGATAATTGTTCTCCTCCACTCCTCTATCAAGTAAACATGACCTCAGTGACCATGAGTATAGATCAAAGTTGTCAATTCCGTTCCGTTTCGTTTGAAATGACCGAAACATTCTATATTAATTCAAAAAACAGAACAAAACAGAATAAATTTCATCTCATTTTAAATCTTGGTCTGTTCCGGATTTTTCGGCTAAATTCTGCCCGGAACGTTCCAGTTTCATTCCACATGTTCCGTTTCGTTCTTGAAAAGCTATTGAATCAAATTGAACCTTGTTCAATTTGATTAATTAAACCACCCAATTATAAAAAGCTCTTTTTCATTACTATTTTCAATAACAATTATAATAATAATAATATTGAAAATTATTATTACTATTTTCATGAACAATAATATTAATTTTTTAAAATTAGATTTATCACTAATATATATGATTTATATTCATGTTGTTTTTTTCATGTTTATACTTTGTAGAAATTTGAGCAAAACAATAGATGCTTTAGATTCCATTAGCCTTGATAACTGTTGTAACCCATTTTTGGGTCCCCATGAAAAAATAAAATAAATAGCCAAAAAAAGGTTAGAAAAATAACAGGAGGCAGAAGCACTCAGGAAACAGTCAGAAAATTGGTCAAGAAATTCAAAAATACGAGGATTAAATTTTTGACAGTATATTCTTGAAGGATGAAAGCCCTATTGAGAAGAAAAATTTGAATTTTAGGGAGAGAAGCCCAAATTTGGATTTTTATGGGCTTAATTGGATTTTTAGGGACTTAATTGGATTTTTATTTGAATTTATGAAGGATTTGATTGCAAGAAAAATTAATTTTTAAGTCAATTTGGGCTTTAATTTGAAGAAATTTAAGTTCTGGGGCCAAAATATATTTTTTAGGAATTTATTGGGTCAAATCAGGGGCTTAATTGCATAAATATTGAAGTTTAAGGGCCAATTAGGGATTTAATTAAGAAAATCCGAAACCAGGGACCAATTGGAGAAGGCGCGTAAATGGAGGGGCTGTTTTTTTGTTTCAGGGGCTTAATTGAAGAAATTGAAGTTTATTGATCAATTAGGGGCTCAATTGCATAAATCAGAGGCCAAGGACCAAAGTGAAAAAGGCGGCCAACAAGAGGGGGGACCGAAGGTGAAATTGGGGACTGATTGGATTTAGCCCTTTAAATGAAACGGCGCGTTTTACCAAAACGACGCCGTTTCATATAAAAAAAAAAAAAAAAAAAAAACCGAACGGTGTCGTTTTGAACGACACTGTTCATCTTCTCTTCCCCCCGAACCTGCAACAGAAGAGAAAAAAAAACCATCCCGCGTCTCTCTCTCCTCGCCCCCCACCTTTAGATATTGGCCGACCAGCCGTTACACCCGATGGTCCCCCACGGTTCTGCCCCTATAAAAGAAAACCGAAAGAAAGAGGAAGAGACACCCGAAGGGAGGAGAGAGAGAGAGGAGGCCAAAGAGAGAGAGAGAACCGAACACCGAAGAGAGAAGGAGCCGCAGCGCCGCCCGGGAAGCCACGCCACCGCGGAGCCACCGCAGCACCGCCTCCTCCACGCCAGGTCACCTCTTTCCCCCCCCCTGTCGTTAGTTTTTGTATTTGTTTTCCCTGCATGCAGAATGAACATTCTGCATGCAGGGAGGAGGGGGGAATTAATTCCCCCCTTGTTTATACGTAGCTGGGCCAGGTGGATCCTGGCCCAGCATCATTTGTTTTGGGCCAGACTGAGTCTGGCCCGGCCTTGTATCTGACGGGCCAGACCAGGTCTGGCCCATACCAGCTCTCTAGGCCAAGTCCGGCCCAGATATTTGGGCCGGCCCAGCCCGAATTATTTTTATATTATATATTATATATTATATTATATGTGTGTATATATGTATATATATAAAATATAATAATAAAAAATAAATATTTTGAAAAAATCTTAAAAAAATATTGTTGATTTTTCTGCATATTTTTGTCAAAAATGTTTTAATTTTGGTTTGTATTTTTATACTGTAAAGATACAAAACCAGTGTTATAAATACCCGGTTTTCGTCAAAACATCAAAGATTTTCAGAATAAAAAATGTTTTTGCTTTCAAAAAAATTCTAAAAAGTCCCTAAAAATGTTGTTGATTTTTCTGCATATTTTTATCAAAATGGTTTAATTTTGGTTTGTATTTTTATACCGTAAAGATATAAAACCAGTATTAAAATACCCGGTTTTCGTCAAAACATCAAAGATTTTCAGAATAAAAAATGTTTTTGCTTTCAAAAAATTTCTAAAAATTCCCTAAAAAATGTTATTGATTTTTCTGCATATTTTTTAAAAGCGGATTAATATTGGGTTGTATTTTTATACCGTAAGGATACAAGCTCAGTATTAAAATACCCGATTTTCGTCAAAGCATAAAAAAAAAAAATATTTTCTAAAAAATATTTTTGTTTTAAAATACGGCCTAGTCTCTCCAATATATATACATAAATATTATAACATCATATTTTCACACAACAAAGAAAATTTTCAAAACAATATATGTATTAACATGCATTTTGGCTTTAATAACCAGTTTATTCAAGCCATGAGAACTAGGCCAATATTTCAAAAATTCTAAAAAAATCTTTTTGTTTTCTTTTAATATTTGGGATTACGAATTTATACGTAAAACGTATTCCTAAATATTATTAATAAAATTTTGGTATGGACGTTAGAACGGTTAGGATTTTTACCCGATAAGATAAAGACCTCCTTACTGAGGGGGATTTTTCTTGAACCATAGACAGACCAACAACTAGGAAAACACAATAACACTTTAGTTTTTTTATTTTTATTTTTATCAGACAATAAAACAATGCAGCTTACCTTAGGTAAGGCGTATTTGGGGTGCTAATACCTTCCCTTTACGCAACCAGTCTCCGTACCCGATCTCTGAGACCAGTTAGGGTTCCTAGTGACCAAAATACTAGGTGGCGACTCCAAAGAACCAAATCAAATAAAAATAAAAAAAATTTCGCCAGTCGAACCCGCAATTGAAAATTATTATTTTTTTGGGGTGCGACAATAACATTGACCTAACTTTATATTTAAAATATTTTTGTTAAAACATTTTACTTTCATAATATTTTGATATTTTGTTTAAGTTGAATTACTTTAAGTTAAAGATCGATTTAATCTTGACTATTTAGAAATATTTTAAATTTTAAAATTATATTTATTTGGTATTGTGTTTGTATTGCATAATTTATAATTAATTTATCTTGAATTTGAATTATATTTGTTGAATTTATATATATGAACAGTACAACCCCGAAACGGCACGCCGAAACACTCCGAAACTGAAATATTCCATTCCAATTGAAAAAATAAAACACCTACCGAAACGAAATTGACAATCTTGGTATAAACACATCAAGCCACACATTGAAGAGGAGAAGTCACATGAGATCCCAAGCACTACTTCCTCTGCTCCAAATTAATTCATGTGTTTAATTTTTTGTTTATAATTTATTATACACACTTAAAAACATTACCATATAAACTAACAATTATTTAACATATTTAATTAATTTTTATTTGAATATTTGATTTTCAATTTTTTTTGGGATATCATTATTGAGATATTAATCAGAGTATCAATTCCACAATCCATATTACCTAAACTTGGACATATAAAGTAGTTATATAGATAAAGTAGTCTTTAATATGTAATTTATTCGAATATTTGATTTTCAATTATTATTTTTTACCACAATTCAATTATGAATGAAGTTTAAGAAATACATTCAAATAATGCTTAATTAAAAGCATACATTTAACTTTTTCCTCATCAATTTAACTTTTAAAGTTATTTAATAATATTGACTATATATTACCATGCAACACTAAAAAAGAATAAGATTTTTTTATTAAATTTTATTGTTAAAAGTAAATAATTTTAATATATATTTTTAGTCAATTTATAATAATTTTCCTGTTGTGGCTTATTCTGCAAAAGCACATATGACAGGGTGCAAGTTGCTATTTGAGAGCTGATAGTTTCTGGTTTGTACATACAGCAGGTTTTCTGTGGTTTTGTTTTTAAAAAAATAAGAAACGGATAATATGTTATCCATCTTTTTAATTTTTTTTAAAAATAAATAGATTAGGGCCAGACATTGGGCTCTCTCTCTCTCTCTCTCTCTCTCTCTCTCTCTCTTAATAATAATAATAATAATAATAATAAATTATTCATGATGTTTCAATTAAACTTCGTGTTTTATAATTAAAATTTTTAAATGTACTCTAAAAATAATTGTATTACATTTATGATTTTTCAAGCTTTCAATCACGCAAAATATGAATATAGTATTTTCATATTTTTTATTAACTTGTTTTAATAATTATAAAATATTTTTTTTTCGACAAAAACAATAATATCAATATATTGTTTTAGATTATTAAAAAATTAGGTCTCTCATCATAACGTGGAAAAGCATTCCCTAAGCTAAGTCAAGGGAAATCCCGGTTTAGGAAATAAACATAGGCCCAAACTAGAAGACCTGCTTAATTAGGACATTATTATGCACCCACACAGATTCAATCTACCTAAACAGGAGATCTTATGGTCTCGTTAAGCAATGGAGCAATATTTCACTATTCTAGAAAAATATGAAAATAAAATTATATTCAAATAATACAATGAAAAAAAAGGAAAAAAAGGAAAAGTGTTTTTTTCAAGATCTGAATCCATGTCGTGAAAAACATGTTGGGAATGATTTCCCAGATTTTCTCCCCCCTGCAAAAAGTTAATGAAAACTGCGCATCTCAAAGAATCTTCAACTAAATGATGCTTTTTAACAAAAAAGCCCTCCTAACTTTCTCTTAGAATAAACAAGTTCAATAAAAACAATAGGAGTGGCTAGTAGGGCCCGTGCAAAAATTATTGTGAAGCATCAATTCTAATGCGCCGGCTCCACTCCACCTCTGGAAACAGCCTAAAAAATATATAATACCACTTCCCAGTTACCAGTGCTAAAAAAAAAACCTAAAGTTATGTAAGAATTCATAATAAAATTCAATAGAATTGTGAAGCATCAACTAAAATAACTACTGCCCCAGAGACAACTAAAATAACTGCTGCCCCAGATATGACGTGGGCCATCGGCTCTTGTCTTTTAAATTCTGGGTTAATTCGAGACTTCGCTAATCCTTGGAATTAGATTGTATTTATATATAAAAAAAAAAGTAGTTAAAAATTTAGCTGATCTGACTAACTTGGTGGTTTGATCTCGTGATATGGTTGACCCAACAAAACCCGGTTATAATTCATTAATTTTTTTATATATTTTTTATCAAAATGACATTATTTCTATTTTAAAAAAAATAGAATTAGCATGAATAACTTAGAAACCAGGCTGGCTTTAAAAACATCGATAATTTACTGTTTGAAAACATGATTCTACTGCAATCCTCTGCTGGCTAGAAAATTCTATAATTTTTAAGTTGATAAATGTAAGAGAATAAAATAATATACAAGAAAAACAATAAAAAGAACTAGTGTGAAACAATGAGTTTTAATTGCTTGGCTTGGATTTGAATTGCATGGGATTTTATACTAGTTGCTTGAATTGGATAATGTAAAGTGCAGGTGATAGGCTAGAGTGGGAACCGTATATGCCTGGGTCTCTCCCAAGCGTAGGGGAATTTGTTTTAAAAATACAATTTGTCATATAGTTATCAAACTCGAACCGGCATGACAAGTTAATTTGGTGGCTGGACCGATTCGTGTAAGTTACAAGACTGGGATGAGTAAAAACCCGGTAAAACCTAATTGACTTGTGACCCAAGCAACCCGGTAAAACTCTGTTGAGATCCCTTTTCTTTTTCTTTTTCTTTTCAAATGTGTTTTTTCTTCTAACCAAAATTTTTATATTTTTTAGTTGATTATTAACCCTTTTTCAAGTCAACTATATAAATACTAGAAGAATATTTTATTTTTTCATTGTGAAATTTAAAATCTTTTAGTATATATACTCTATGTTTATATTCATAAAAAAAATGTTATGTTTTTTTAATATGAAATAAAAAAATCTTTTGAAATAATATTTTAAATTTCATTATTTATAATAAATATAGTTTATATTTACATGGATTGTTTCTTAATTTTTTTCATATGAAATATTAAAAATTCAAAATAAAAAAAATTTCGAGTTGACCTATGTAACCTAAAACCCGGCTTCCTGACTGAGTCAATTTTCAAATTGGGTCTGATAACAATGGTTTGCACACCATCATTTTAAACAAGATTATTTGAAACACTTAACCAATAGAAGTGAAGGAAATAAAATAATTGTTGTTTTATATAGGTGATGTTATATGTTAATTATGGCTGCAAGAGGGAGGAGTGTTTGTTGTTTTATGCATGCCATGTAACCTTGTATTGTGCCTACAAGAGAGGTGAAAATTGGATTATTTTGCTTGTTTTTACTGTATAGTTTATTAAAAGAAGTAATCTAGTAATAAAAAAGACAAGAATAAAAATAAATAATATAGCTTGCGTATGCATCCAAGCATACATTTTAATGGGAAATTTCCCATTAGCATTCACAGAAACTAAGAAAGATAAAACTAACCCTTCTAAAACTAATTTTGAAAATAAATTGTCATAGAAACTTGGTGTATGGCCTTAATCTAGAGTTTGTTTGAAAACATGGTTGAGACTGTGTTTTTTTAAATTTTAATTTTTTTCTTAAAAATTATTATTTTTGTATGTTTTCAGATTGTTTTGGCTGATTTTAAAAATAATTTTTTAAAAATAAAAAAATATTTTTATACATTTCTAATGAAAAACATTTTAAACCACAACTGCTACCACAATCTCAAACAGGCTATTAGTGCAATAACTCAAAGCCTTAAGTTCAACATATACCTCATAATTCATATTTTCATAAACCTATACCTTATAATTTATATTTTAATGTAGATTTGATAAAACAACTACAGTTAACTTAAGTCATGAGTTTTATAAATAAATTAGAATTGATTCGAGTCGATCTAATATAATATTATTTTGATATTAAAAAAATATTGTATAATATAAAAATAAATAATAATGTTGTTCTGTATTATTAAATTTTAAGTTTAAGATTTTTTTTTCCAAAAAATAAATTAAAAAATATGTTATTAGCGCCTTTATATTTTTTTTTTCCAACTTAAAAACAAAAAACATGCACAGATCTAGCAATCCACTACATCTCCTTAACAACTAGACAAATTTCTTTTGTTTCTACTATTACACAAATCAGTTTTGGCAACTTCACATTAGGCTTAGTTTCTTGGCGCTAGTTAACTTATATAGTATAAATTCAGCCCTTTATTTTGTATAAATATAGCCTAACAAAGTTTATTTTCAATCAATAAATGATTTTTACACATTGTAAATGATCTGACTTCCTTGAATCTGAACTAGAAGAAGCATTTAGAGATGGCTGAACTGCTGCCATATTCTGATCACTGCCTTCATCATTATTCTGCTCATATTCATCTTCTAAAACAAGTTGCTGCTGCTACCCTTCATTGCTCCATTTCCATGGTTGCTCTCCATCTAACTGATCATCTCTTGACGTCGCCACCGTTTTAGTGACAGGATTGCAAACCTTGAAACCACAAGAAGTCCCCCCACGCCCTAGCAGAACGCATTTCTGACTTTGATTTTCAAGCTTAGTCCTCGTATCTTCTTGTATTTTGACATAATCAGCACTGCCAAAAATTCTCAAGTGATACGCTTTCCACTGTAAAAAAAAAAAAATTGATTGGTGGGTTATTTTATCAACACTGTTTGAAGGGATCCTCCACCATATGCAAAACTGAATTGAAAACTCTTCTGCCTTTGTCACTAGTTATGTTGGAGGTGATAGTCATGAGGTCTAGAGAATTTCTGATGCAGCATGTACGATAAGAAACCAGAGCTTCTCGAATTCTAAAATTATAGTTCTAAACTATAGAAAAAACTCTGTTTTGAAAAGTTCTAAGTATCAATAATCTGAAAACTGTTTTGAAAATAACTTACAAACCGTTTAAATAGGTGCTAAGAAACCGAAAATAACTAGTAAAATAAAGAACTCCCTCTTGATTTTGTGAGGCAGAACAAGAGTGCAAGAGAGGAAGGAAAGCATTTTAGAAGTCAGGGAACAACTTAAGATTATGAAGAGAAACAAATTAGGAAGAGGAAAGAACCAAATTAACCAGAGTTGGCATGTATATATGTATTGCAAGTCAGAATTCCTGTTTGCAAAATCTCACATGGGAAACAGAGTTGGGGGCAGAAAACATATGTACGTAGAGACAGACTTCTGAAGAAAGAGATCAGCAACTTAGTGCAAGTAGAGCAGCGTAAACTAACCTGAATCTTTGTTGAACCATGCAAGGCACGACAGGAGAGGCTTTTTGCTGGGATAAAGAGTGCAGATTTCCCATGTAATTCCAAAAAGCATTTATTTCAGTGCCTCCTAAATTGGTTCGAATCATTTAGGGTTGTTTCGGATAGATACTGCATTCGGGATTCCAATTTCCAAAGCTTTAAATGGATAAAAGATGCCAAGCCAGAAAGGATTTGTGGAGAGAAAGTTTGAAGCTTTCTTCTGTAGAAAGAGATCATCAGCAACTTAGCCTACGTGGAGAAATCATGAATTATCATCTTCTGCAGATAGCAGACAGACCCCACACTTGATCACATTGCAACTCTTTAAAGGATTGTTGTTCCTATCTTCCGAGTAGAACTCAATTACTACCTCATTAATCTGCCGTTGTGATGGGCGCATTCTGTTTTTTATCCATTTAATTACGAAGAAAAACTTGTTTAATTGATAAAAATTGTTCTTAAATATAATAATATTTCAGATTTTGGTTTTATAAAAATTAAAATAATTTATTTTTTATTCATAGATACTTCTTTGTCATTTAATTTACATGGAAAAATCTATTTTATAATAGTTTTAATCAAATATATATATTTTTTAAATTATTTCTACCGTGAAACCCAAGTGTCATTCATATTAATTATGCCTTCGAACCTTGCTCTCTTCGCTTAATTGGAACATTGCTTCCAATTCATCTCCATCCAGAGGACAAAACCTATAGCAGTCTTGCATGGTCAAAGCAAAGCGATGTATCTCATTTTTATCTTTGGCATCCAGTAGACGGACTCCACACTCGTCTACTTGATAAAGATTTAATGGTAAGAGATTGCCGTAAATATCTTCCGGTTAAAATTCAACTGAAACCTCACTGTATTCAATCCTTTTCTTTGACAACCAAACAGGGATCAAATCCCACGAATATGTGTGCTAAGTCGATGCGCATCTCATCATACCAACCATGGAGATAGCAATAGACATCATGGCTATCACCGTGCTCATTGCGGAAGTGATATGTGCATTTAACTTGCAAACGATGGCCAAAAAAACAAAATGCAATGACAGCGCAAAGACAGAAACCTAGGAAGGACTTGCTATTAGCCCACTGTGAAGATAGTTGGAATGTTACTGTAGATCCCCACCTTTGATGACTAAACCACTCCGGAGTCACATCTTCAGGGAGGTAGAAACTAAATGTCCCAGCTGGCATCTGTTAACACAATTAAAATAGCATCTTTTGAAAATAAGACATAGCAAATATGGAAGGAAAGAAAAAAGTATATTTATTGGTATAACACAATTAAAAAGGTTTGAGAAATAGACCTCATGGTATAACTCTTCGGAATAAAATATAAAAGTCGGTAAGGAGTTCACTAAGAATTCAAAGGTCCTACACATGACAGAAAAATCCTCCAATCTATTGGCTTCTAACCTTGCTCTCTTGGCTTGGAACCTTCCTTCCAATTCATCTAGATCCAGAGGATAAAAACGAGAGGAGCCTGATATGATCAAATAAAAGCGTTGTATCTCATCTACACCATCGGCATGCAGTAGACAGACCCCACACTCAACCACTTGACAAAGATCTAATAGTAAGAGATAGCCATTCATATCTTCCAGTTCAAATTCAACTGAGACCTCACTGTATTTACTAAACATATCATTTTCTTTGGCAACCAAACAGGGATCAAGTCCCACAAATAAATGTTTTGAGTAGATGCGCTTCTTATCATACTAACTATGGAGATAGCAATAGAGATCATGGCTATCACCATGCTCATTGTGAAAGTGATATGTGCATCTAACTTGCAAACTATGTTTGAAAGAATGAAATGCAATGACAGCACAAAGAGAGAAACCCAAGAACTTGGTATTAGCCCAATGTAAAGATAGCTGGAATGTTACTTTAGATCCCCAAATTTGATGGCTAAACCACTCCGGAGTCATATCTCCAGGGAGAAAGAAACTACATGCCCCTTCTGGAACATCAGGTAGCCATAAACACAATATTCAAATAACATCTTTTTAAAATGAAATGTGACAAATAGAGAAAAAAAAAAGATGTATATCAGAGGTTTGAGAAACAAACCTGATGGTATAACGTTGAAATTTCAATAATGAGTACGCCAAGATTTGATTGATCCCACGCAACCTCAAGCAATTAGTGAAAATGAATTCAAAAATGTTCCCCTCAACTACAGTTGATGAGCTTGATATTGTTCTCAAACTCTTGCAATTGTCTACATCCAACTTTGATAGCCGTGGTGGAAGCTCCGGTAATGATTCAAGTCTCTTGCAATTCCTTAATCCTAGATATTGCAACTCAAACAGTTTCTTGATGCTTATAGGTATAGTCTGAAAATTGTTTCCACTTAGATCTAACACTTCCAGTGACGATAAAAGACCAAGACTGTCCGGCACTTTCCATATATGGCAACCATCTAGACTGAGCTTCCGCAAACAATCTAAATCCACACGACTCTCGGGCAATTGCAAGACAATAAGACAATTGATGCCCGTTAGATCTTTGCAGTTTCCCACTTCCAAGCAGGCAAGTCCCTTCAGATTTCCAATCGGTGAAGGCAACATTGTTTTGCGTGACTGTTCTAAATAGAGATATCTCAAACAATCCATCAGCTCCAAAACTTCTGGAAAATCCCTAAATTGGAGGCAACATGAGAGATTAAGCCTCTGCAGTTTTCTCAACTTGCAGATGCTGCCTGGAAGAATCTCAAATTGTTTGCAGTTTCGCAGGTGCAATTCATGAAGTTCACACAAACATTCTATTGAAGAGGGAATCTCTCGTATTAAAATGAAAGGTGGCAAATAGAGTGTTGCTGTCCAATTTTTGAACCATGTTTTGATAAATTTTTAGAAAAATCCAAAAATAGAGAAAAACAACGAAAATCCAAAACAAATATGTTTTTTTAATATATTTTCATCATTTTAGTATTTTCAACGTCGTCTAAAAAAAATTAAAATTTTTAAGGGTCTTTCGAACGCGTTCGACTTTTCACGTGTTATTTTTAAAATCATTGATTTTTCTCATCGAGTCGACGTTGATATTGCTCGTTTTTAAAAAAAATACAAAAAAATAAGAAAAAATCAAATTTACTAAAAAAGAAGTTGAGGGACTAAGTTTGGAGACCTAACAACATATTCGCCTATAAATAGGAGTTTCCACAAAGGGGGGCAATTTTAAAAGAAAAATACAAAAAAAAAGAAGTAAAACCTAACCTTAAAATCCATCACTACCTAAAAATAGAGAGTCGCCGCCCCCCGCAGCTCTTGGGTTTTCTTCTTCCCTGCTCTTTCCCCGGTTCCCTCCCTTAGACAGCCAAACATAACCGCCCCCTCACAAGACCCCTACTCTCTCAGCCAACCCATCGGCTTCCCTCCCCCATTTCTCCTCATCTTCAACCTTCCACCTGACAGACCCACACATACCCAGCCACACACTATCCCCTTTCCCTGTGTAGCAGCATCGCCTTCCCCCATCAACATCGCCTTATTCTCCCTCGACCGACTACCAGTAGCAATGAAGAATCAACACCCATATAACAGCCTTCCCCGGCTATATCCCCGCCTCAGCACCGCCACCGGTCTCCATCATAATCGACCCAGACCAGCTCGGACACAGTGGCGCTCACAGACCCAAATCGATTCGCCTTATTCCTCCAGCAGTAGTCATTGCCGCCACACTGACACCCACTGATCTGTCCATTACTCCGCCTCAACATCGCAAGCAAGCCCATCTTCATCGCGGCTTCAGCGACCACGGACGACAACTGTCAGATCAGAAGAATGAAAAGACCGAGAACAAACCGACCACCTGAAGAAGAAGGAGAAAATGGAAAACCAAGAGAGAACAAAAGGCTTTGAACAGATCTAAAAAATAACCAAATAAAACCGACTGCATGTGTTTTTTTTTCCTTTTGCAGGTGACGGTGGATGTCACCACCAGCAGAGAAGAGAAAAAAAAAAGGAAGCTGAGCCACACCCACCCGTTTTCTGGCCTTTCTCGCAGCGGCGCGTGGGAAAGACGCGCCGCCACTGTTCCTGCGGTTCCAGAAGGCTTCCCAGCACTGTTGTGGATTGTTGGGGGTCTATTTTGTAATTTTTAAGTTGTTTAACATAATTTTTGTTTAGTTGTTGAATTTTTACAACTTGTAGTGTCTATGTAAAAGAAAAGGAAAAAAATATAGTAAAAGTGTATGTGAGTGTTGGTATTTGTTTTATGGATGTTTTTTTATTATTATTATTTATGATAAAATTGCAAAGATTAAAGAAGAATTTAATATTTTGATTTGCTCACAGTCAAGAATTATTAACTTATACGTAAGTTGTATTTCTAATATCCGATGAAAAGATAAAATTTTTAAAACTTCTTTAACATGTCAAAGCCACGAAGCAGCTTACCTAAGGTAGGGTGCGTTAGGGGTGCTAATACCTTCCCTAACCACAACCACTCCCTTACCCACGAATCTCTGACAAGACCAGTACATCCGAGTTTCCTAATAGCGCTCAACTAAATACTAGATGGCGACGAACCTGTTGCTACCCAATTCTTGACCTATGTTTTGATAAAAATTTTTTTTTAAAAAAACAATAATAAGGGTTTACATGTGGCGATAACCTAGAGCATCATGGCTAATATTAAGGAAGCAATATGTCAAGGAGGTAATTACTAAATCATAAATAATTTGGTTTGATTTGTGCTGGTTATGAAAAATAATCACTACAATATAAAATATCATAGATATATGATTTGATTTATATTGATTATGGAAAATAATTATTGCAATATAAAATACCATAGATATATGATTTGATTCGTGCTGGTTATAGAAAATAATCAATGCAATATAGGCCATGGAATTTATTATAGAAAATAATCAATTCGTGCTGGTTAAAGCGCCTTGAATTTCCTTAGATTTCTAAATTTTTTGTCCCTTCTCCTTGTGATTTACGAGTCGCAAAACTCTTGAAATACTAAGGGAAAAATGAGCTTTCAAAGCACATGAAATCTCCTTGGATTTCTATCCTAATAAATTTAGTTTGAATCAAACTTAGGAAAATTAATGGGGTTACAAAACATCAACACCATAGCAATTATAAAGAAAACCAAACACCAAGCAGCTTACCTTCGGTAGGGCGTACTAGGGGTGCTAATACATTCCCTTTACACAACCAGTCCCTTGCTTTAGAATCTCTGAAAGACCAGTTAGGGTTCCTAGTGACCATATTACTAGGTGGCGACTCCAAAGAAATAATACAAAGCAAAAACAAACGAAAAATCGCCATCGAACGCCGTACGAATTTTGACATGCGACTCCACTGGGGACCCTTGGACTAAGCTTGGTAATTGTTTTTTTATTATGCTATGTGTTGTTTTTTTTTTTTTTTTTACTTTGAATGATACTTTGTTTAAAAGCTTTAACATGTATCTTTACATTCTATCATACATGATGTAGTCATTCATCACTTTATTATTATTTTCTTTTTTGAGTGCACACACATTAAACTTTAAGTTAAGTGGGGGACTAGCAGCTTGCCTTATGACTTGAGTCAAGGTTTAAGTTTGTGTAAACCCCAACTCTTTGTTGAGTGTTTAGACTGATTGTGATTGGTACACGTGGCATCCCACTATCTACTAGACCCCCATATCGCCTTTACAAGGGTGATCACTAGGACAGTAAGAGACCCTTTTTTTAGAGACCAAGTAGTAAACCTACCCCATGTCTCACGTAAAGGAACTAGAACCTATCCTTAGGTTGTATGCTCTAGGATATCTTTTGCATCAAAACAAATTTAACCCCAAAGCATCTTGAATTGCAGGACTTGTTAACGAAATGGCCACCATCGCTAAATTTTCCATCATAGAGTATGGGAAAAATTCTGAATTGTCACAATTGACTGAAGGAGACTGCCTTAGAAGCGATGCTAAGAAGATGTCACCAATTAAGAACCTGAATTGCATTTTGAATGAGGTGAACAAGTTAATCTCATTTTTAGAATGTAGATAAAGATGCATTTTTTAGGAAATACGGACGTTTGGTGGAAATTGCAAGGGTAGAAGTTTTAAGCCCGGCTGTGCGAGCCTTAGTTCATTTTTGGATCCAGACTACTGGTGTTTTTCTTTTAGAAGCATAGACCTATGTCCCACTAGGGAGGAATATGAAATGTTGACTAAGTTTCCAAACAATCTGTATATGATTTATTTTCCTTTGAGATCTGGCAAGATTATCCCCGAACTGTCAAAACTGCTCAGAATCGCCAACTTAGAAAAGTTTTTGGAAAAGAATGCAACTGGTCTAAAATGGAGGATGCTAGAAATTGAACTGGAAAAGAAGTCAGGATTAGAAAAAAAGCGATTGATTGCCTTGGGCATTTTTGGTCTTGTGTTGCTCTCAAGCCAGACGGGTGTAGTGAGTTTGGAGGTCGCTGCTGCTTATGTAGAGTATGAGAATACACAAATCAATCCAGTGGTTGATTTTAGCCGAAACCATCTTGACACTTAACCATTGTAGAAGGACCGGAAAAGAAGCAATGAGATGATGTACACAATTGTTGTATATCAGGATGGTTAGCCATATTGAAACAAAAAAAAAAGCTTGTCTTCAATAATTTTTTGTGGTTCACCCAAAGATCCCTGAAGTTAGTAGAAGAAGAAGAATAGGGAGATCTAGACAACCAAGGTTGGGTTGACAAATTAAAAGGTTTGCCTAATAGTGATTTTAAGTGGAGAGCCCTATGGGTAACGACAGTGGAAGTCCTAATGAGTTGTGGACAAAGACGTTGGGTGCCATTGGTAGGGATTACAGGTTATGTGAGTTATGCTCCTGCCCTAGTGGTAAGGCAACTTGGGGGCATGCTGTTTATTCCAAGGACTATGGGAATTGCTCAATTCTTTTGTTTGTTCAAAGATCCCATTGCACAAGAAGTTTTGGAGATCATCAAACAAGATTGGAAGCATTTGGGTTTTGGTTGAGATAGAAGGTTTAAAGGATCCAAGTGCAAGTGAAGGATATGCGAGATGGAGAGACTTAATAGCTTCAACCATGCATTGTATAGGAGTCAAATCTCCCCAAACTGTAGAAGAGCCTATTAAGAGGAAAAGGGTTAACACTGAAGATGAGTTGAGAAGGCAAGTGGAAAAACTTCGAATAGAGTTGAGCAAAAGCAGAAAAGACAAGGCAATGTTGGAAGAAATGATGCTAGAAGAAGATAAAAGGAGAGCATTTCTGGATGAGCAAATACAATCTAGAGATGCGTGAATAACAAAGCTTGAGTTAAAGATAGGTGAGGAGAAGATTACTAGGGAAGAAAGTGAGAAGGAGCTAGGAAGGATGAGTTTGGATTGGATGCAAAGTTGCTCTGAACTTGAAGCAATGGATATTGACTTTAACGATTGCCAAGGAAGCACATAATATTACCAAGAAAAATTTGTTAAGGAAAGATTGAGAATCGCGGCTTGGCCTTTTTACCTTTGGTCAGAGAGTTTGTTAAGGAAAGGGATTAAAATATTGTATTTCTAAATGTAATAAACTTATCAAGCATTAATGAAAAGGGCGTTGACCAATCTTCTTATGCAAAATCTGTCTCTTGGTGAATATGATTCAAGCAAATGACTTCAAAGGCAGTACTCCTAGCAATGTGACAAGAGAACCTATGTTTATAAGGTGGTGGCTATTATTCGTTCATAAGAAGGCTGCATCCATACCCAATATAGAAAGCATTCTTATCACAATCATGCATTGTATCATGCATTTTCTTATACATCTATGCACGTATCTGTAGACCTAGAAATGTAGGTCCCTCTTCTATAATCCACAACACTTGACTAAGGAAAAGGATGAAAAAATGAAGTAAGGTCACACCTAGGAACTTAGTACCAAAAAGAGCTTGAAGGAATTTGGAATAATGTTGCGCACCTAATTAGTTTGCTCGAGCAAATTTTTTTTTAGACAACTTTTTCCCTTTAATGAGATTATGAATTTTCAAAAATTCATCTTGGTGTTTTTACACATCACTTTCTGTTTTCAAAGTGGATCTTTCATAACAATATCTACACTTTACACTGAGAATGAATGGTTGGATTTTAAAGAATACATAGTAGTTGTAGAAGAGGAGAATTGGATGAAAATAACATTAGGGAATTCACAAAATTAATAGGACACTATGAACAAGCTTGGAAACCCGCTAAAGAGAAATTTGAAACAATAGATGTGGGTAATGAAAAATTATAAGAAAAAACTAAGGATAAGGATTGTGATCACTTCTAAAATGAGAAGATTTGATTGCATTACTCCAAGATTATATAGATATGCCTGGTGGATAGGGTACTACTATTAGAAAGATGCAAACCGGTTAAGCAAAAGTTGGGAAGAACTCATCAAGATTCCTTGATCAAGGTAAAGATAGAATTTGAAAAGCAGTGGGATGTTGGTTTTCTAGAAAGTAGTCAAGTATCCTCAATGTGTGTCCAACATAGTGGTAGTACCCAAAGAGGAAGATAAAATCAGAGTTTGTGTGTGGACTTTCAATTGTTAAGGAAGAAGAATCTTAGAATTTGGAATAAGAGTGTGAAGAAGCTTTCGCAAAAATCAAGTAGTACCTACTGAATCCACCCCTATCTATCAAGCTGAATTGCAAAATGACATGTTCTATTGGCTAAGTACGACATAGTATATATGACAAGGAAAGTCATGAAAGGGAGTGTTTTTGTTGATCACCTTACCGACCATGCTAGGGAAGATTATGAGTCATTAAAATTTGACTTTCCTGATGAAGATGTGCTTTCAGTTAAGGAAGGGAAATTAGATTGGTGGACTATGTACTTTGATAGTGATGTAAACGTATGTTGTAACAGAGCTAGTGCAATGATAAGCTCTCTTAATAAAAAGGAGTATTCGGTTTTAGTTAAGTTGCAACATAGGAGTATGAATCTTGCATTCTCGTTTTAAAGGTGGCATTGGAGCAGAATATTAGAAAGATAGATATGTATGGAGACTCAATTTTGATTATTTGCCAAGAGAAAGGAAAATGGCAAACCAAGGATGAGAAGTTGAGACCTTACTAAGAATACCTGTCTAAATTGGCTAGAGAATTTGAGGAAATAAAGTTCACCCATCTAGGAAAGGAAAGAAACCATTCTGACGCTTTGGTCACACCAGCTTCTAGGGCTAGAATAGACTTTAGGCACAAGGTACAATCAGTACACATTGATATAAGAAATAACTCAGCTCATTGTTACTCAGTCAAAAGGGAAATAGATGGAAACCCTCGGTACTATGATATCAAGAATTTCATCCAAAACCAAACATATCCCATGGGGGCATCCAAAATCAATAAGAAGACTTTGAGGATCGGCAATGGAATTTTATCTTGGTGAGGAAACTTTGTATAAGAAATCATCTGACAAGACTTTGTTGAGATGTTTGGAGGCAAAAAGTGGTGAAGAAATTTATGAAAAGAGATTTGATTTGTCGATATGGTTCACTAGAAAAAGATTATATCTAACAATGCCCAGAACTTCAATGGCAAGATAATAATAGAACTCTACCCTAGATGGAAAATGAAGCATTCCAATTCCTCGCCATATAGGCCAAAGGTGAATGGTGCGGTAGAAATTGCTAACAAGAATGTCAAGAAGATTATTCAGAAGATGATACACCTATAAGGATTGACATGAGATGTTGCCATTGGCCCTTCACGCGTTCTGCACCACAGTCCGAACCTTAATAGGAGCCACCTCGTAAATATTGGTATATGGAATGGAGGTGGTAATGCTTTTAAAAGTGGAAATCCCCTCATTAAGAGTATTGATAGACTTTGAGCTAGAAGAGGTAGAATGGGAAAAGGTTAGATATGAACAGTTGAATCTGATAAGTGAAAAGAGGATAGCCGCAATCTGTCATCATCAACTTTATCAAAGAAGTGTTGTAACCCATTTTTGGGTCCCCACATAAAAAATAATAAAATACAAAAAAAATCAAAAAAATATATTATCAAAAAATATAACAGTGAAAAAAATGTTAGAGCGCCCTAAAAATGCTCAAAAATTGATTGAGGATGTTCAAAAAAATAAAAATTAATTTTTGACAGTATATTATTGACTGATGAGAGCCCCGATGATAAAGAAAATTCAATTTGTGGAAGAAAAATGCAAAATCAGAAGTTTATGGACTCAATGAAATTTTATTAAAGGTTTAATTGCATTTATGAAGATTTTAATTGCAGTGCCGTTTTGACGGCACTGTAGCTCTTCTTCTTCCCCTGGACGCGCGAGGCAGGGGAAGAAGAAGATTTTTTCTTCCCCTTTTCACCTAATTTCTCACCCGGATTTGGCGCAATAAGACGCCCGCAATCACCCACTTGCCTCCTCCTTTTTATCCACGGATCGATAGTGGAGGGGGCGGCGGCCACCACCATGACGTCTCCCCTGTTGTTTCCTATAAATACAGGGGAGGGCTGCTAAAAAAAAAAGAGGAAAAGGAGAGGAGAAGAGAACAGAAGGGAGAGACAGAGAGAAGAAAGCAGAAGAAGAAGAAGAAGCAGAGAAGAGAGTCCAACATCACCACCGCAGGTAGCCTTTCCCGTCGTTTTTTTGTTCTGCATGCAGATTAATTAGCGAGTTACTGTGCTGTGCACAGTAACTCGCTAATTAATTCACAGTTACTGTGCATGTGCACAGTAACCAGCCCTTTCTTTGGGCCAGGTTCGGCCCAACCCATATATTTGGGCCTGATCCGGCCCATTTCAAAGAAAAAAATCAAAAAATATTTGTTTCAGCATTTTATAATTTTTCCGCGTAATTTTTATGTCATTTTGATTAATATTTGGTGGTATTTTTTATGTTGTTAAAAATACAAAAATCTGATTTTCAAATACCCCGTTTTCGTCAAAAACTTCCACAAAATAAAAACCACAACACGACCTTAGATTTTATCAGATATTAAAACAATGCAGCTTACCTTAGGTAGGGCGTAGTTGGGGTGCTAATACCTTCCCTTTACGCAACCAGTCTCCGTACCCGATCTCTAAAGACCAGTTAAGGTTCCTAGTAACCAGAATACTAGGTGGCGACTCCCATTCCATTTTTTTTCACTTGTAGAGACAAGAATTCCTTGTCTCTCCCCATTTGTCAGGAATAAATATTTTGATTTCTCCTTGAGGGTGGACGATCGCCGCGCCGCCGCACACGTGCGACAGAATATGCGAAATTTTACTGTTGTAACCCATTTTTGGAATATGCGAAATGGGAATCAAATACAGTTTTAGGCAATCACCTCCAACCAGAACCAAAATCCTGTGTGTGGTTGGGATAGACTGAGATTCCTTTCGGCAATCACCTCTAACCAGAACCATAATCCTGTGCGTGGTTGGGATAGACTGAGATTCCGTTCGGCAATCCCCTCTAACCAGAACCAAAATCCTTGTGTATGGTTGGGATAGACTGAGATTTCTTTCGGCAATCCCCTCTAACCAGAACCATAATCCTGTGTGTGGTTGGGATAGACTGAGATTCCTTTCGGCAATCACCTCTAACCAGAACCATAATCCTGTTTGTGGTTGGGATAGACTGAGATTCCTTTCGGCAATCACCTCTAACCAGAACCAAAATCCTGTGTGTAGCTCAGTCAACCTGATGTGTTGATTCCTTTAATCAAAACTGTCTCATTATAATGAGTGACTACCCAGGTGGAAAGAAAATGAAGTGTGGTCAAGTGTCCACAAACTCGTTGGACCTTCACTCAGATATTGTCCTTAAGCAAGTAACAAAACAAATTGTGCATGCAATGGTCTAAAATGTAATGCTAATGCATGCACCTCTTACCGGAATTGAAACATAGGTCCCTGAGGTTTCGTCTTGAAACAAACCCTTTCCTTTGTATGAGCTTGGCTTGTGTTTTTTTTTGCAATTTGTTGGTATGTGTTTCTTGCACTGTCTTTTTCTTATCCATTACATTTCAAAGAAGCAATCTCCACTTCTTCACTAGGCGCCCTATCACCTTCTTTTTGCCAATGTTTTATTTGTCTTTCTCAAAATAAAGGGCTGATGTTTTTTTTTTTTGTTTTTTTTGTTTTTTTTGTTTTTGGTTTTTTTTGTTTTTTGTTTTTTTCTTTGTCTGAAATAATAGAAAAGGATAGGGTTGCCTAAAGAAAAGGAATCTTTAACAACACGAAACAAACTTGAACTTGTGTTTTACAGAGATTCTGGGTTCGTTCCCTAGTGGAGTCGCCATTCTGTCACACGTGTGCGGCGGCGCGGCGATCGTCCACCCTCAAGGAAAAATCGGAATATTTATTCCTGACAAATGGGGAGAGACAAGGAATTCTTGTCTCTACAAGTGAAAAAAATTGGAATGGGAGTCGCCACCTAGTATTTTGGTTACTAGGAACCTTAACTGGTCTTTAGAGATCGGGTACGGAGACTGGTTGCGTAAAGGGAAGGTATTAGCACCCCAACTACGCCCTACCTAAGGTAAGCTGCATTGTTTTAATGTCTGATAAAATCTAAGGTCGTGTTGTGGGTTTTTTATTGTTCGGAATACGCATTACATGTAATGTCATACCCCAGGTTCTATTGTCCAAAAAAAAAAAAAAATTAAATATCCGGAATATGCATTACGTGTAAAGTCATACCCCGGATACTAAGAGACAAACAAAATAAAATTTTTGTTGTTTTTGAAATATTGGCCAATATTCTCTTGACTTTAATAAACTGGTTATTAAAGCCAAAATGCATGCTAAAACATTTTGTTTTGGTGTATAAAAAAATACAACATAAATTTTTAGCTTTGAGACACTTGGCCGTATGCACAAAAACAAATTTTTTTTTTATTTTTTTGTATTTTGTGGAAGTTTTTGACGAAAACGGGGTATTTGAAAATCAGATTTTTGTATTTTTAACAACATAAAAAATACCACCAAATATTAATCAAAATGACATAAAAATTACGCGGAAAAATTAAAAAATGCTGAAACAAATATTTTTTGATTTTTTTCTTTGAAATGGGCCGGATCAGGCCCAAATATATGGGTTGGGCCGCACCTGGCCCAAAGAAAGGGCTGGTTACTGTGTACATAGTAACCGGGTTACTGTGTGTACAGTAACCAGAGAATTAATCTGCGGGTTACTGTGCACACGCACAGTAACCGTGAATTAATTAGCGAGTTACTGTGCACAGCACAGTAACTCGCTAATTAATCTGCATGCAGAACAAAAAAACGACGGGAAAGGCTACCTGCGGTGGTGATGTTGCTCTCTTCTCTGCTTCTTCTTCTTCTGCTTTCTTCTCTCTGTCTCTCCCTTCTCTTCTCTTCTCCTCTCCTTTTTCTTTTTTTTTTTTAGCAGCCCTCCCCTGTATTTATAGGAAAAAACAGGGGAGACGTCATGGTGGTGGCCGCCACCCCCTCCACTATCGATCCGTGGATAAAAAGGAGGAGGCAAGTGGGTGATTGCGGGCGTCTTATTGCGCCAAATCCGGGTGAGAAATTAGGTGAAAAGGGGAAGAAAAAATCTTCTTCTTCCCCTGCCTTGCGCGTCCAGGGGAAGAAGAAGAGCTACAGTGCCGTCAAAACGGCACTGCAATTAAAATCTTCATAAATGCAATTAAACCTTTAATAAAATTTCATTGAGTCCATAAACTTCTGATTTTGCATTTTTCTTCCACAAATTGAATTTTCTTTATCATCGGGGCTCTCATCAGTCAATAATATACTGTCAAAAATTAATTTTTATTTTTTTGAACATCCTCAATCAATTTTTGAGCATTTTTAGGGCGCTCTAACATTTTTTTCACTGTTATATTTTTTGATAATATATTTTTTTGATTTTTTTTGTATTTTATTATTTTTTATGTGGGGACCCAAAAATGAGTTACAACAAGAAGGATGGCCAAATCATACGACAAGAAGATTCAACCTTGAGGATTCCACGAAGGAGATCTTGTATTGAAGAAAATATTGTCTTTTACCAGGAGAAGATCATAGTAAATGGACGCCAAACAATGAGGGCCCTTTGGTGGTAAAGAAAGCATTCTCGGGAGAAGCTTTATTGTTATCTAGAATGGATGGAGAAAATCTAGTTAAACCTATGAATGCTGACTCTAAAAAGAAATACTATGCTTCCCAGACAATAAAATAAAGTTCGGCCATGAATTCTCTTTGTAAAGAACCTTTTTTTTCATAAAACATATGATCTTATAGCATTTAAAATCTTTTACTTAAAAGAACTTTTTTTTACGCATGACTAAGGAGATGACTCCATCAATTAGAGAGAACCAAATCAAATCTAAACTTGACATATTTTTGCACACCACACTGGGGGCAAGAAAAATGCACATAGAGGTCCATAGTGAACCAAAGCCCAAAAGGGTATCATCATAAAAACTTATGAATTTTTTTACGAGTATTGCTAATTGCATTGAAGGTTGCAGTTTTCATGAACAAAACCAAAACTTTTGAGTTTTCTTGTCAAAAATAATAATAAAGGACAATACTCAATGGAGCAAGAAAGGGCCCCATAAGGAACCAAAGATCTCTTCACCAAGAGGATATGAAGTATAGTGTGTGGAGCACATTCTAGTTCTAGAGAAAAGGTTGGACAAACAAATGAAAACAAGAGCTCGAAGAAGTTTACAACGAAAGGGGGACCTATGTTTCCAAGACAAGTAACAAAAACATGCATGTTATTTGTCATAACACTAACCTGGCAGGAAAGGTGGGATGAAAGCCCAAATTAGTTCCAAGTTTTTGGGAATCACTAAGAGATCGAATCTCAAATCAACAGAGCTATGGAAAAGAATATGAATTATAAACCAGCACTGTTTCATTTCCTCAAGGTAAGATGTTTTCTTTTGAATTTTTAGATGGGCCAGTCACCTGATAATGAGATCATTTTTTAGAAAAGCGTGGAGTTTTCTAAGAATTTTAAGAGGGGGTCGGTCGCCCGATATTGAAACCGTTTCTTAGAAAAGCATGGAGTTTTCTAAAAAATTTAAGATGGGCCGGTCACCCAATATTGAGATTATTCCTTAGAAAAGCGTGGACTTTTCTAAGAATTTTAACATGGCCGGTCACTTGATATTGAGACTGTTTCTTAGAAAAGCGTGGAGTTTTCTAAGAATTTTAAGATGGGTAGGTCACCCGATATTGAGACCGTTACTTAGAAAAGCGTGGAGTTTTCTAAGAATTTTAAGAGGGGTCGGTGACCTGATATTGAGACCGTTTCGTAGAAAAACGTGGAGTTTTCTAAGAATTTTAAGAGGGGCCGGTGACCTGATATTGAAACCGTTTCTTAGAAAAGCATGGAGTTTTCTAAGAATTTTAAGATGGGCCGGTCACCCGATTTTGAGACCATTCTTAGAAAAAGCGTGGAGTTTTCTAAGAATTTTAAAAGAGGCCGGTTACCTGATGTTGAAACTGTTTCTTAGAAAAGCGTGGAGTTTTCTAAGAATTTTAAGATGGGCCGATCACTTAATATTGAGACCATTTCTTAGAAAAGCGTGGAGTTTTCTATGAATTTTAAGATGGACCGGTACTTGATATTGAAACCGTTTCTTAGAAAAGCGTGGAGTTTTCTAAGAATTTTAAGATGGGCCGGTCACTTGATATTGAGACTGTTTCTTAGAAAAGCGTGGAGTTTTCTAAGAATTTTAAGATGGGCAGGTCACCCGATATTGAGACCGTTTCTTAGAAAAGCGTGGAGTTTTCTAAGAATTTTAAAAGGAGCCGGTGACCTTATATTGAAACCGTTTCTTAGAAAAGAGTGGAGTTTTCTAAGAATTTTAAGATGGGTCGGTCACCCAATTTTGAGACCATTTCTTAGAAAAATGTGGAGTTTTCTAAGAATTCTTTAAGATGGACAAGTACTTGATATTGAAACCGTTTCTTAGAAAAGCGTGGACTTTTCTAAGAATTTTAAGATGAGCCAGTCACTTGATATTGAGACTGTTTCTTAGAAAAGCGTGGAGTTTTATAAGAATTTTAAGATGGGCAGGTCACCCGATATTGAGATCATTTTTTAGAAAAGCGTGGAGTTTTCTAAGAATTTTAAGAGGAGTCGGTCGCCTGATATTGAAACTGTTCCTTAGAAAAGCATGGAGTTTTCTAAGAATTGTTTTCTGGGTAGTTCACCCATTAGAATGAGACCATTCTCCATCTTTTTTTTACTTGGGTAGTTCATCCATAAGAATGCGACCACTCTTCCCCCTTTCACTTGGGTAGGTCACCCATCACAATGAGACCATCATTTTTTTTCTAGGTAGGTCACCTATTAGAATGAGACCATTCTCCATCTTTTTTTTACCTGGGTAGATCACCCATTATAATAAGGCCATTCTTCCCCCTGGGTAGGTCACCCATAAGAATGAGACCACTCTTCCCCTTTTCCACTTGGGTAGGTCACCCGTCATAATGAGATCATCTTTCATTTTGGGTAGGTCACCCGTCATAATGAGATCACACATATATTTTTATATTGGTTGTGGTTAAAGGAGATCGCTAGATGGGATCTCAGGTTAATCCAACCACATACATAGTTTAGCTTTGGTTAAAGGGAATTGCCAAATGGAATTTCAGGTTGACTGAGCCACACACCGACTTTGATTCGAGTTAAAGGAGATTGCAAGATGATATTTTAGTTTAACCCAATCAAAAGGGTGGGTCGCCCGTGAAAATAGACTAGTGTGAGTATATGGGCAGGTCGACCCTGAAAATAGACGAGGTTGAGTGTGTGTGGGCAGGTCGCCCGTGAAAATAGACCAATTTTTTTTTAAAAAAAAGTGAAGTCCTTGGATGAGTGGATCACTCAGCCAGTACGGAAGATTTTTTTTTTTTACAAGCTTACTATGCAAAGCATTGAGGAGCTTTGCTTCGTAAGCATTGTAAAGAGGGGGCATCTGTTGCTACCTAATTTTTTACCTATGTTTTGATCAATTTTTCAAAAAAAAAAAACAATAATAAGGGTTTACATGTGGCGATAACCTAGAGCATCATGGCTAATATTAAGGAAGCAATATGTCAAGGAGGTAATTACTAAATCATAAATAATTTGGTTTGATTTGTGCTGGTTATGAAAAATAATCACTACAATATAAAATATTATAGATATATGATTTGATTTGTACTAGTTATGGAAAATAATTATTGCAATATAAAATACCATAGATATATGATTTGATTCATGTTGGTTATAGAAAATAATCAATGCAATATAAAATACCATATATATGGGATTTGTTAGTGCTGGTTATAGAAGACAATCTCTGCAATAATTATTGCAATATTTCCTTGAATAGCACACATAGAGATTTTCTATATAAGTGAACCTCCAGTCATAATAAAAAAAAAAGAAAAAAAAGAGAGAATTTGGAGGAGAGCAATTTGAAGACAAAAAAATTAGGGCATCCACAAAACCCTAAACCCATCACTTTTAAGCCAGCCGGCTGCACACCCTCATTTGAAAAAAAAGAGCCACCGCCCAAGGAAGCCCTCTTCCTTCTCCTTTCAGCTGACAAAGCTCCCCTGCACTCTCTTTTCCCTGCCGCCAACCAAACAAACCAAGAGCTAACCTCCAAACCACAACAGCCACGCATTGTCCCCACACACTTCGCCTCCAGCCGCTGCCTCGCAGGTAAGTCTTTCAAACTTTGAGAATATATTCACATGGTTTCTTGTCTTTAATTGCGATTAACTGTGATGCTTGTGTATTTTTTTTTCAAAAAAATATAAAAAAAATGTTTTTATGTGTTGCATACGGCCAATATCCTAACATGTTTTTTTTAATGTCTTAACAAATTTGAACTTTCAAAAATGTGTTTTCGCATGGATTTCTTAAACATAACAAAAAAAATTATTTTCTTGCATTTCTGGATTTTACAACATGTTTGTAAAACTCCAAAGGGTATTGGTCAATATTCCAAAAACTACAAAAATCTTATTTTGGGGGGAATTCATTTATTATTCACCGTTTATGTTTGGATAAAGAAATCTCAAAGGGATGAATATCCAAAATATTATTGGGAATAACTTGTTATTATTCACTGTTAATATTTGGATAAAGAAACCCTAAGTGGTAAATATCCAAAATAATTTTCTAGGAATAATAAGTCATCAAACATCATTGAAAGAAGCCTTGATTATAATCGAGGACATTTCAATTTTACTCCACAGTTTACGAGCCGTGAGAGTATGAAACACTAAGACAAAAATAGGCTTTTAAAGCGCCTTGAATTTCCTTAGATTTCTAAATTTTTTGTCCCTCCTCCTTGTGATTTACGAGTCGCAAAACTCTTGAAATACTAAGGGAAAAATGAGCTTTCAAAGCACATGGAATCTCCTTGGATTTCTATCCTAATAAATTTAGTTTGAATCAAACTTAGGAAAATTAATGGGATTACAAAACATCAACACCGTAGCAATTATAAAGAAAACCAAACACCAAACAGCTTACCTTCGGTAGGGTGTACTAGGGGTGCTAATACCTTCCCTTTACGCAACCAGTCCCTTGCTTTAGAATCTCTGAAAGACCAGTTAGGGTTCCTAGTGACCATAATACTAGGTGGCGACTTTTGATGTTAGAACGATTAGGATTTTACCCGATAAGATAAGGACTTCCTTATTGAGGAAGACTTTTCTTGAACCCTAGACTGACCAATAGTTAAATAACACCTTAGCTTTTTATCAAACAATGCAGCTTACCTTAGGTAAGACGTATTTGGGGTGCTAATAACTTCCCTTTACGCAACCAGTCCCCGTACCCGATCTCTAAGACCAGTTAGGGTTCCTAGTGACCAAAATACTAGGTGGCGACTCCCATTCCATTTTCCATCGATAAAAGACAAGAATTTCTTGTCTCCCCATATTTTGCAG
Source organism: Populus tremula (assembly GCA_964019445.1). Taxonomy (NCBI): domain Eukaryota; kingdom Viridiplantae; phylum Streptophyta; class Magnoliopsida; order Malpighiales; family Salicaceae; genus Populus; species Populus tremula. The sequence continues at coordinate 5,463,002 of CAXHTJ010000011.1, forward strand.
ATAGAGATATAGATACATATTTTAGACTTGAAGTGGAAAAATATTTTCGCCGCGACGCCGCACTCATGCGACAGTCAGAATGACATCCATATGAATTTAAAAGATTTTGCGAAAGCTTTCCTAAAATCTAGATGGTTGCTCTATATCGAAAGTGCCAGACAACGTTGGTTGTTTGTCGTCACAGTTAGATGTGCATGATTGCTGGACTTTGAGCACAATAGCATGCTTATCAACTATAGTTGAGGGGAACATTTTTTAATTCATTTTCACTACTTGCTTGGGGTTGCGTGGGATCAATCAAATCTTGGCGTACTCATTATTGAAATTTCAACGTTATACCATCTTGTTATACCATCAGGTCTGCTTCTCAAACCTCTGATATACATCTTTTTTTTCTCTATGTCGCACGTGACCCCGCATGGCATCGGCTGGTGATTTTCTCATTATTCATCGCTTGCTTTGATTGGTTCTGTCGCATGTCAAAATTCGCGGGGCGTCCGATGGCAATTTTTCATTTGTTTTTGCTTTGTATTATTTCTTTGGTATTATGGTCACTAGGAACCCTAACTGGTCTTAGAGATCGGGTACGGGGACTGGTTGCGTAAAGGGAAGTTATTAGCACCCCAAATACGTCTTACCTAAGGTAAGCTGCATTGTTTGATAAAAAGCTAAGGTGTTATTTAACTATTGGTCAGTCTAGGGTTCAAGAAAAGTCTTCCTCAATAAGGAAGTCCTTATCTTATCGGGTAAAATCCTAATCGTTCTAACATCTATACAAAAAAAAAAAAATTAATATCAGGAATACGTTTTATGTATAAATTTGTAATCCCAAATACTAAAAGAAGAAAAAAAGAATTTTTTAGAATTTTTGAAATATTGGCCTAGTTCCCAAACTTGTTGTTAAAATTAAAGTGCATGCTAATATATATATTTTTTGAACTTTCCTTTGTTGTATGAAAATATGATGTGATGATTTTTTTTTATTATTATTATTTTGGAGAGACTAGGCCGTATGCATTAAAACAAAAACATTTATATATATATATTTTGATGTATTGACGAAAATCGGATACTTTAGTACTGGATTTGTATCTTTACGGTATAAAAATACAAACCAATATTAAGCCATTTTTGATAAAAATATGCAGGAAAATCAACAATATTTTTCAAGGATTTTTTAGAATTTTTTAAAGCAAACATTTTTTTTTAATTTTTTTTTAATGTTTTGACGAAAACCGAGTATTTTAATACTAGATTTGTATCTTTATGGTATAAAAATACAAACCAATATTAAGCTATTTTGATAAAAATATGCAGGAAAATCAACAATATTTTTCAAGGATTTTTCAGAATTTTAATTTTTTTTTGACATATATCTATATATATAAATAATATAAAAACATTATAATAAATAATATATAATATTAGGTGGGCTGGGCTGGGCTGGGCCGGTCCAACTTACTGGGCCAGACTCAGCCTCAAAAGGGTTGGGCCGATCTCGGTCCAACACGATTTTCCTCTTTAGTTTGGGCCAGACCAGGCCCAGACAGCAAGGCTGGGCCAGAATCAGTCTGGCCCACAAACACATCAGAGCCGGGCCAGAACCAGCCTGGCCCAGCAAAAGAAACCCACTAGTGTTGGGCCAGAACCAACCTGGCCCAGCACCCAGAAAACCAACACGGGGGGGATTATTTTCCCCCTCACATCCTCCTGCATGCAGAACGAATGTTCTGCATGCAGGAGGAAAACACATACAGTAAGAAAATGTAGGGGGAAGAAGACTTTACCTGGCGCGGAGGAGGCGGTGCTGCTGGTCGGACTACTTCACTGGTGGTGCTGCGGTGGAGGCCGGTGGCGGTGGTGTGGCTCACAGACGGCGGCTCCAAGCAGCGATGCTGCTGTTCAAGCGGCAAAGAGAGAGAGATTTCTTCCTCTTCCCCTCTCCTCTGGTTTTTTCGTTTTTTCTTTCTCTGTTTCGTTTACCTGTGATTATCCCTTTGTCCTCTCGGTTTTGTTTTAAAAAAAACTTCCCTCCCCGGTTTCAAGCTTCCCTTTTCTCTTTCCTTTCTCTCTCTATTTCATTTATCTCTTTGGCTCGTGCTCTTGGTTCCTCCCTCAGTTCGTTCTCTCGGTTCGTTCTCCTCCTCCCTCGCGTGCGACCCGTTCAGTCTCCATTTATAGGGGGCAAGGGAGCGGGGCCTCTTCATTACTGTGCATGGGGAGTAGGGCAGCGTCGAGTTGGTTGGTGGGCGCGACTGGCAAGGCGCGGCGCCCCTGACTTCTCATCATTACGGTGCTTGGGGTTTCGAGTCAGAGCACGCGGGTGGCAGGGTTTAATGAAGAAAGAAGAAGAAGAAAAATCTGTCTTCCCCTGCTGCACGTCCAGGGGAAGAAGAAAGGGGAACAATGTCGTTCAAAACGACACTATTTTGCTCCTTTTTTTTATTTATTTTTCAACATGAAACAACGTCGTTTTATACAAAACGCGTCGTTTCATTTAAATGTGGTGCCAACACGTCAACTTCCAAATCAGTCCTAAATTACCTTTTGTTTATTTCAATTGCATCCCTGAAAACTTCAATCTCCGCCCTTATAGTTGGCCGCCTTTTCCACTTTGGTCCTTGGCCTCTGATTTATGCAATTTGACCCTCAATTGATCAATAAACTTCCAATTTCTTCAATTTGACCCCTGATTTTTTAATTACAGCCCCTATATTTACACGTCTTTTTCAATTTGGTCCTTGGTTTCATATTTCCTCAATTAAGTCCCTAATTGGCCATTATACTTCGATATTTATGCAATTAAGCCCCTAATTTGACCCTAGAACTTTAATTTCTTCCAATTAAAGCCCAAATTGACTTAAAAATCCATTTTTCTTGCAATCAAACCCTCTATAAATTCATTTAAACCTTCAATGAAATCCAATTAAGTCCATAAAAATCCAATTTTGGACTTTTCTCTTCAAATTGAATTTTCTTTTTTAATAGAGCTCTCATCATACTATCAAATTTTTAATCTTTGTATTTTTATCCTCCTTAATCAATTTTTCTGACCATTTCCTGAGCGTCCCCAGCCTCCTATTATTTTTTCTAATTTCTTCCGGCTATATATATATGTATTACTATTATTATTTATTATTTATTTATTGATTATTATTATTATTTTTTTGTTATTATTTTTTTTTTTTTGTTATTATTATTATTATTATTGTGTAGGAACCCGGAAATGGGTTACAACACAATTCACGGTCTTTTTTTGTCTTTTTTTTTATTTTCGAAGTATTTTTTAAAATTTTTAAATTTATTTATTTTCTTTATATTAATATTTTTTTAGTGTTTTCAAATCATTTTGATGCATTGATATTAAAAAAAAAAATTAAAAACTAAAAAAAATATTATTTTGATGCAATTAAAAAAAAACACTTTGAAAAGCATAAATACCCACGTTCCGAAACAGATTAATTTGCTTGGGGATGCACGATTTAACCTTTTCCGGATAGTTCGCACAAGTTCTCTTACTAGTTTGGACTCCGGACTGCAAAAAATGAAAGAAGCATCTTTAACTCAAATTGTATCTTTACGTAGAATAAAAAATCTATAAGAAACTGGTGAATGTATGGGAGTGATTTGTTTTATTATTATTATAAGCAACAAGTGCTGTGAACTAAGAAGCACAGATGATTTACAGGAGAAAAAAAAACTATAATATGCACAAGAAATTTTAAATGCTATAAATAAATTTTAATTGCTATAATTCCAGAAAAAAAGGTTGAAGATGAGAATCCATAGTTACCTAGTGATATACTGGCTGCATATGTCAAGTCAGCTCTCCACCTTGGCACCTTGTCCATCTTCCCCTTCAAATTTCTTTCAAGCTCGGCAAATGCATTTCCAAAACCCCCAGTCTGTTCAGCAACATCAGATGGGTCTACATGATAGAACACCGGTAAAACAATCTGCCCATAAGTCTCTTTGTATTCAAGTATTTTCACGAGTTCATCCACACACCACTGGGAAGATGCATAGTTCTTGGAGAAAATTACTACAGAAATTCTTGATTCTTCAATCGTTTTCAGAAGGGCAGGGGTAATTTCTTCTCCTCTTTCAAGCCCATCATCAATGAAAGTCTTCATTTTCTTACGACACAAAGCATCATAGAGATGGCTGGTAAAATTATTGCGCGTATCCTTGCCCCTAAAACTAAGGAACACATCATACTTCCATTTATGAGCAACAGCAGATGAAGATGCCATATCAGACAGTTACAAGATCGTGTCTTCCTCATACAAGATGAAGTGCTCTCCTTTTTCTCCTAAAGACATACAAAGAGCACCCACTTCAAAAGCTGAACACTCGTTTAGAGAAATTGAAGTCTAATAGTACAAGAACCCACACAACTTATATTTATCAGAAAATTCCTCAAACTCTTAACGATGGATATATACTAGCTAATTTGATATGATCTATCTTAATTTGATCACTCGTCACCTGCTACCAATGCTAGCTTGCTATTACTTTCATTGCACGAACAGTCACTAGCTGAGCAAAAAGAATTACAGATGGAAGAATTAATATGTTCATGAAACAAACTTATCAAACTCATATAGTGTTAATGTTGCTGTCACCTAACAATTAATATTGTTGCTGAAAACATGAAAACAAAAAAGACTAAATGCATTGAATCAGTAGCAACAATGGCAAAGGTTACCTCTCTATGGTGCTTATGAGTTCGTCGGAGTCCGCCTACTTGGTGACTTTAATGATCAAATTGCAGCAATCGGAAAGGTTAGCAGAGGTAATATTTCATATTACTAGCCATGTTATAATTGTCATAATTAAGAGGTTAGCAGAGTTTTGGGTGGTAGTTTCGTTAGCCGCGTCAGAGTCAAATGGGCATGATTTTCCACACGGCAAATTACAAATTATAATTTTCCACACGGCAAATTACAAATTCGTTAGCCGCCTCAGAGTGGTACTGAGGACTGGCACTGACAAATTAGAATGGTCCCAGCCGTGCTGTTTGGTTAGCTTAATGAAATCATCAAAACACAGATCAATATAGAAAATGCATCTTTAATATCATTTAAATAATATACTCAATCTTGATTGATTGATGTGTAAAAATATCATTTACTATATAAAAAAATAATAGTATCATGTCTATATTTGTATTTGTGAGATGCAAATATCATTTACTTTTTTTATTATTATAAAGTGAGATTTCATTTTTTCGTTATAATTTCAGAAATGGCATTTACATATCAACATATCATTGTGGATATTGTTTAAAACATTTTACATAATAAGTTGAGCACAAAAAATATAAAAATATTACATGACTGTCATTATAATTTGGATCGTCAGTAATTTCCCATTCCTTCGCCAATTCTGCTGGTAATAAAAAAAACCAAACACCGACGGACCACCGACGGTATTATAGACGGCAAAGCATGCCAAAAAAATAATTACCCGCGAGAATTTTACTGACAGAATAAGTTCGTCTGTGTTTCCAACGTTGTTTACCGACGGACAATCCGTCCGTGATTGTGGCATGGGCGGTAAATATTTCAGAACTCCCTGTCAAATACCATCATAATATATATGTCGCTAATAGTAATGGGAATTACCAACAGAATATATCAGTCGGCGATTGTGGCATGGGCGGTAATTTTTTAACAACTCTCGGTAAAATACCGATGGCATGTTTCCGTCTGGAAATCCGTCGGCATTTATTTAAAATAAAAAAAAAATTATTAACAGGGAAAAAACTTAATAACCAAATGAATTTGTTTTAAACATTAAAAATGTAAAAATAATGTTAAATAATATTCATCCAAATATTCATTATAAATTTAATGTTTAAAAAAACAAAAATAAACTAAAATAGTAGCGAAGCTGGAGGAGGAGGAGGAGGCTGGTTGTTGCCGGGACCGTACAGCCAAAAAGGAGCACATGAATCATCACCCATCTTTGATCTAATCTCCATAACCATTTGACAGAGCAGATCATAATCCATCGAGAGGCGTTGATATTGTTGTTTCAATGCTATGAACTCCTCTGACTGGGTGCTTGATACTGATGGAGAGCTCCCAACAGTTGAGACACTACGGGTCGACCGCAAGTTTTTGGCCGTAGTGTTGGAGAGGCGGTAGACCCGATTTTTATCAGGTCCACCACACGATTCGACCTCCATCCATAAATCCGGATCAAAATTCGGATGGGTCAAAGGATCGTCCCCTTATCTCTCCCTCAATCGGCTATTATAGGTCTCCTAAAATTTATTTTAAAAAAATCATCATATTCAATTCAAGAAAACAATAACATATGAAATAAAATGATTGAACGAACATACCACAAAGTGTTGGGCATGGTTGTCCACGTACTGTTGCTTCCCCTTTTGGCGGTCTTGACTCCCTACGTGCGTCTCTACAAATAGCTCCATTGGACTCGGCTCGGGTCCAAGAGACGTAGCGTGTAAGAAAAAAAAAATTGCAAGTTAAATATATTTATAAGCAGCCACAAATTAATTAACGATATATTTCATTTAAATTAATCTTACCATCGGCTTCGCATGTGTGCTAAACGGGATGGAGCCGCCGGTGTGCGTGGTCACTGAAACATGAATTTGCATGTTCCGGTTGTCGGCTCCGGAAAATGAGCGCTGTGAGAACCGCTCAGAGATCACGTGCTCAATATATGCCTCCCATATATCTCTCGAGATGAATGGCGGTTTGAATTCCCACCAAACCGCTACCTCATTCCATCCTTCAAGACCATTGTCCCTTGCATTTCTTTTCGCCTTTATTTGGGTGTCATACCAAAAATCACGCAACCTACTTCCATAGTAACTAATTAGAATTTAGAACATAAAATTAAATATTATTTTTTATGTTACCTAGTTGACGTGTGATTCTCCCATACCTACCTGACAACATTGTTGTTCGCACTATCCCAATAATTTATGATGTGTATATAAATAAATCATTTAATATAAAAATATTACAAGATATAAAATTATAAAATTATTTATTAAAAATAAAATGGAAATTAAAAATTTACACTTACTGAAATTGCCGAAATCAGAAATCGATATTAGGTCTTCACTTAGGATGTCTAGAGACACAACTCCATTGAAACAATGGAATCTCCATCAATGATTTAAACGTCGATGTTATTGTCCTGCCAGCCTCAATGTTCGTGAACCTGAAATTAAATAAAATTAAAAAAAATATTAATTAGTAAAAAAACAAAAAATGTAAAAAAACAAAAAAAAATTAATAAAATATAGAATTAATAAAAAATTATCAATTAAAAAAAACATTTAATTATGAATAACATCGCAACTGTAATATTTTACCTCTCGAATGGATACATCCATCTGTACTGGATCGATCCTCCAACTTTTACTTCAAATGGTAAATAGATGGGAAGATGCTCCATTGAGTCAAAAAATGATGGAGGGAATATCATCTCAAGTTTGCATAATGTCTCGAAGATATTTGTTTCAAGCCTTTCAATGTGATCAACATTCAACTTGCTGGAGCATACATCTCTGAAGAAATGACTGATCTCCGTTAGTGCATTTCATATCCCCTTTGGCAACAAATCACGAAAAGCTAATGGAATGAGTGTTTGTATAAACACATGGCAGTCATGACTCTTCATTCCATATAATCTGCATTCCTCCATATTAACCATCCTTGATATGTTCGAGGCATGTCTATCAGGGAAACGCAAACTCTTAAGCCACTTGTAGACTAGTAGTTGTGCGTTTTTATCCAACACGAAACTTGCTCTTGGTTTTGCGACTCGTGACCCATCACCAATCAACTCCATTTTTTTACGATTACAGAACAACGCTACATCAATCTAGCCTTAATGTTGTCCTTTGTCTTCCCCTTCACATCCATGACAGTGTTGAAAATGTTCTCAAACATGTTCTTTTCAATATGTATGATGTCAAGGTTATGGCGGAGAAGATTGGTCTTCCAATAAGGAAGCTCCCGAAAAATACTTCGCTTTACCCAATTATGAGTCAAACTAAAACCTAGAAACTTCTACATACCTGATTGGAGACCAAACACAATGTTACCGTACTCTGACACAACATCAAGCAATTCTCGAACTGAAAGACACGGGGGTGCATCATCCTTTTCAACTCTGCCAACAAAGAAATCATTTTTTCGTTATTATTATTATTAGTATTGTGTATCAACCCTAATTGGGTTCATACATAATTCACGGTCTTTTTTTGTCTTTTTTATTTATTTTAAAAGTATTTTTTAAAATTTTTAAATTTATTTATTTTCTTTATATTAATATTTTTTTTAGTGTTTTCAAATCATTTTGATGCATTGATATTAAAAAAAAATTAAAAAAAATAAAAAAAATATTATTTTAATGCAATAAAAAAAACAAACCATTTTAAAAAGCATAAACACCCACGTTCCGAAACAGATTAATTTGCTTGGGGATACACGATTTAACCTTTTCCAGATAGTTCGCACAACTTCTCTTACTAGTTTGGACTCCGGACTGCAAAAACTGAAAGAAGCATCTTTAACTCAAATTGTATCTTTACGTAGAATAAAAAATCTATGGCTGGTAAAATTATTGCGCGTATCCTTGCCCCTAAAGCTAAGGAATACATCATACTTCCATTTATGAGCAACAGCAGATGAAGATGCCATATCAGACAGTTACAAGATCGTGTCTTCCTTAATCACTAAGAATCGAAATCAATAAGTGCTCTCCTTTTTCTCCTAAAGACATACAAAGAGCACCCACTTCAACAGCTGAACACTCGTTTAGAGACATTGAAGTCTAATAGTACAAGAACCCTTAACGATGGATATATACTAGCTAATTTGATATGATCAATCTTATATTGTTGAACACAACAATATAACGATGGATATATACTAGCTTATATTTATCAGAAAATTCCTCAAACTCTTAACGATGGATATATACTAGCTAATTTGATATGATCAATCTTAACATGATCACTCGTCACTTGCTACTACTTTCATTACAAGAACAGTCACTAGCTGAGCAAAAAGAATTACAGATGGAAGAATTGATACGTTCATGTAACAAACTTATCAAACTCATATAGTGTTAATGTTGCTGTCACGTAACAATTAATATTGTTGCTGAAAACATGAAAACAAAAAAGACTAAATGCATTGAATCAGTAGCAACAATGGCAAAGGTTACCTCTCTATGGTGTTTATGAGTTCGTCGGAGTCCGCCTACTTGGTGACTTTTTTTTTTTTTCTTGTTAATAGTTGAAATTTTATTAAAAAAAAAAAAGCTACAAAGATAGGAACCTAATTTACATATCAGATGAACAAGCAAAGAAAAGAAAAGCACAAAAACTATTGCATGAAACAGGGGATAGCAGCAAAAAAAGAACAGACAAATAAAAAAAAAGCAACTCCTCCCACTAATGATCAAATTGCAGCAATCGGAAAGGTTAGCAGAGGTAATATTTCATATTACTATAGATGTTATATTTCATATTACTATAGATGTTATAGTTGTCATAATTAAGAGGTCAGCAGAGTTTTGAGTGGTAGTTTCGTTAACCGCCTCAGGGTCAAATGGCATGATTTTCCACACGGCAATTTACAAATTATAATTTTCCACTTACGGCAATTTACAAATTATAATTTTCCACTTATAATTTTCCATACGGCAATTTACAAATTATAATTTTCCACACGGCAAATTATAATTTTCCACACGGCAAATTATAATTTCGTTAGCCGCCTCAGAGTGGTACTGCGGACAAATTATAATGGTCCCAGCCGTGCTGTTTGGTTTGCGGGTCTAATCTGATACTCTCATAAAATAATAATTAACATTACCATAAAATAAGAAAAAAACTATAACCTTATTTAAAAATTACAACAGAACCAAATAAGTTTATAAATATCATCCTAATAATTTTATTTAAAGAGAATTTTATTCTAAAAACTTAAAATAATAATACTAATAGTTAATTATAAAATAACAAAAAAAGGTAAGGGTCTTTAAGAAAATGTCAGGGGACCTTGCTTCCTTTTAAAAAAAAATAAAAATAAAGGGATGATATGTTAATTTTATTAATTTTTAATGTCAAATCTTAATTCTTGGCATCAAACAAGAACTCAATGAAATCATTTGAAAACACAGATCAATATAGAAAATTAATGAAATCATCAAAAGACAGATCAATATAGAAAATGCATCTTTAATATCATTTAAATAATATACTCAATCTTTATTGATTGATGTGTAAAAATATCATTTACTATATATAAAAATAAATAGTATCATGTATATATTTGTAACTTTTTCGAAGCTTTTTCAATCAACTGTGGAAAGGCCATTTCGAAGCTTTTTCAATTTAGCATAAGACATCTTCTCTTTGCAATTCATCCTGTAGTTCGTTTCAAGAAACATAGATGAATCGGTTCATGCCTCATCATCATCTACAAGTTTGTTCTTCCTTCAGTAGCAACACTTCCCTCCCTAGCTTATAATGTGCCTCACGTGGCCATAATTACCTTTTAGTTGATTCAATTCCACCGAAAGGCTTTGAGTTTATTTTGGAACTTGAATTGTTTACCATCTCTTATCATTGTGGATATTGTTTATAACATTTTACATAATAAGTTGAGCACAAAAAATATTAAAATATTACATGACTGTCATTAAATTTGGATCGTCAGTAATTTTCCATTCTGTCGCTAATTCTACCAGTAATAAAAAACAAAAACCAAACACCGACGGTATTATAGACGGCGAAGCATGCCAAAAAAATAATTACCCGCAAGAATTTTACTAACGGAATAAATACGTCTGTGTTTCCAATGGTGTTTACCGACGGACAATCCGTCGATGATTGTGGCATGGGCAGTAAATATTTCAGAACTCCTTATCAAATACTGACAGAATATATCCGTCGGTAATAGTTCTTGATACCCATTTTTAGGTTCCCACACAAAAATTAAGAAAAATACAATATATATATATATATATATATTCGAAAGAAATAAAAAATATAGAAACAAGAAAAGGATATCAGAATGTCGAAGAAAGATCAAAATTGATTTAGGAGGTTCAAAAATGCAAAAGGTTAAAATTTGACAGTATATATTTTACTGATGAGAGCCTTGGGGACAAGAAAAATTCAATTTTTTTAAAGAAAAGAAAGAAAAGTTCAAAATCAGATGTTTATAAACTCAATTAAATTTTATCCAAGGTTAAATTGAACTTATAGAGGGTTTGATTGCAAATAAAAATTGATTTTTAAGTCAATTTAAGCTTCTTTTAGAAGAAATTAAAGTTCTGGGGTCCAATTATAATTTTGAAAGAGTTGATTTGGCCAAATTAGTGGTTTAATTGTATAATTATTAAAGTTTAATGGTCAATTAGGGATTTAATTGAAACAATCTTAGACCAAGGATCAAATTAGAAAAGGCGCTACATTGAGGGATCCGATTAGACGTTTTGCAAGGATTTGATTACAAAGCTGCAATAAATTCAATGGCTGAATCAAAAGAAACCAAGCGACGCCGTTTCACCATGACATCGTCTGCAAACAGCTGGTTTCTTTGATAATTAAGGAAGGAGACGTTGGCAGCGATAATAGAGCCGTTTCCAAATCAAGAAGGGAGCGTATCACGACTGACAACCCTCACCACCGTGATGCACGCTGGCTTACCAAAAACATTCCCATCCTCCGGCTATAAAAGCCAGAAGAAAAACCGAATGCATGGGGGGGGAGAGGAAGGCAGAAGGGGAGGCTATAGTGAAGGAAAAAAAAACACCAGGATATAGTTTATGAGAACAGAAGAAAAGTGAGAGAGGGGAGAAATAGTGAGCAAACAGAAGGGAGAGAAGAGGAAGGAGAGAAAGAAACGAACCGAACGGAAGCAGAGGACACGGTGAAGCAGAGAACACAGCACCACCATCATTTTCGTCTTCTCAAAACCAGGTATGTTCGACGCCCTTCTCCGTTTCCCTGCAAAAAAAATGAGATGATGCAACAAAGATCGCCAGTTGCAATACTCTGTTTTGTTCTCTTTTTTTTTTTCATTCTCGCAATGCAACAAAGATGATTAACAGAGCGAAGGTAATTTATGGTGCCCTTAGATAACAATATGCCTTAGATGGTCAGCTTACTCAGCTTTTATCCACGAGACCCGGTTTCGAGTCCCAAAAAGAGAATTTTTTTGAGGGTGGTCACTAGCATGGGCCAGTGACCACGTTGGGCTGGCTAAATCCAGCCCAGCCACATGGTTTGCGTACCCAAATAAAAAAAATGATAAATATATATATTTTTTTTGTTTTCCAGTGCATTTTAATCAATAGTGGTTTGTATTTTTATACTGTAAAGATATAAATTCGATATTAAAATAAAAAAAAAACTTTGTTTTCATGCATACGGCCAAGTCTCTTAAAAATAAATTATATTGTATTTTGACATATATATATATATATATATATATATATACAATTCAAAAAATATGTATTAACACGTATTTTTGGCTTTAATAACCAGTTTATTAAAGTCACGAGAACTAGGCCAATATTTCAAAATTTTCAAAAAAAAAATTTCTTTTAATATCTAGGGTTATGATCTTATACATAAGACATATTATGAATATTAAAATTCTTTTGTTGATATTAGAACAGTTAGGTTTTACCCGATAAGATAAGGATCTCTTTACCGAAGATGACTTTTTTTAAAACCATAGACGGACCAACAACTAGAAGACACGACAAGATCTTAGATTTTATCAGACAATTAAACAAAGCAACCTACCTTAGGTAGGGCGTATTTGGGGTGCTAATACCTTTCCTTTACGCAACCAGTCCCCGTACCCGATCTCTAAGATTAGTTAGGGTTCCTAGTGACCAAATACTAGGTGGCGACTCCCATTCTAACTTTCCATTAATAAAGAGACATGAATTTCCTTGTCTCTTAAACATTTTCCATATCTAGATTAAGATAAATTTTTGAGGTGGATTGTTTTCGCCGCGACATTACACACGTGCGACAGAATGGCGACTCCGCTGGGAAGCTTGTGGACTAAGCTTTGTTTTTGTCTGATAACTGTGTTTTTTTTTATTTGCACCTGTTAATAAGCTTATTTTATTTATTTTCTTACATGCTAATTTTATTATATATATGTTCATGCATTGTATAGAACTGCCTCATGCATCACATACTATAAATTTTTGGGGAGCACACACAATCTTATTAAGTTAGGAGATGAATTAACAATTTGTCCTATGACTATTGGTCGGAGTTCAGATGCGTGAAACACCCAACTCATATATGAGTGCCTGCTTGGTAATGGTGGGCATACGTGCCTTAACTGTTCTTACAACGCCCCATACTATCTTTACGAAGACCGTCACTGGACAAATATGGGATCCTTTTTGAGACTTAGATAGTTAACCTACCCTTTTGTTTCACAAGATATATAATTTGATTTTCATCGAATTAATCATGTTAAATATATCACTCCAGGTTTTGAACTGAAATCATGACTAAGTACCTATCTTTCCAAGAGTTTGGGTAAGAATCTGAGTTGAACCAGATAGCTAAAGGAAAATGTCCAAGAATCAATGCTAGTAGGTTGCCATGCATTACCAAGATAAATCATATGGTAAATGATTTAGGGAAATTATTGTCTATAATGGGATATATGGACGAAACTCTCTTTGAACGGCGATATGGGAGAATAACGCAACTAATGAGGCTACCCATACAAGCAACAGTGATCAAAGCCCTCTTGAACTTTTGGGATCCTAGTTATCGATGCTTTACTTTCGGGAACACTGATATGACACCTACCATGCAGGAAAATGAAAGGGTCCTAGATTTTCCAAATAACAGCAGAAAAATCTACCTCAGACAAAAATTTGAAGACACTGCTTCAAAGGTAGTCAATCTGTTAGGCCTAGGAAAAATCAGTCAATGCAGAGTAGGTGATGGGGGTTTTAAATGGAAGGTCATTGAAGGCAGAATGAAGAAGAATGCAAAGGAAGGCAAGTTGGGGGATGAACAATACAGGTTAGTGGCTTTCGCCATCTTTAGACTAGTATTATTTCCATCTGAAATTGGAGTCATCAGTTTAGAAGCCACGATTATCTTTGTAGAATATGAGTATGACCGAATTAATCCTTCTTCAGTAATTTTGGCCGAAACCATGTTGTCACAAACCATTGCAGAATGAATGGAAAAGGAGCCATGAGATGTTGCCCTATGTTGTATTTATGGATTATTAGTCATATTGAAACGCAAGAGACATCTTCAATAACTTTTGGTGGTTTGACCTCCGACCATTAAAGGTTACCATAGAGGAAACTTGGAAGAATTGGGACGAGACGGTTTGGATAGACATGTATTCTGCAATATCTCAAAGCAACTTCAAATGGAAAGCACCATGGATGAATGACCCTATCTGCATAATGATCTATGGAAGCAAGACATGGGTCCCCGTGATTGGTATAATCAGATACATCAGTTATGCACCTGCACTCGTGGCAAGACAATTGGGTGGAATGCATTATGTACCAAGGACTTTGGGCTTAGCAGATTTTACAGGTTTGTTCAAGCATCAACCATTCCTTGAAGAGATAGAACTTATCCAACAAGATTGGAAAAAGCCCCTGTTAGTAAAAAAGGAAGAAGGAAGCATATTTGAATCGTAATACAGCCAAAGTTATACAAGTTGGAGAAATCAAGAGCTTTATGAAGTTGTAGCACCAAAATTAGTAACAGTGCAACAAAAGAGGAAAAGGATTGGTGATGAGGAAGAATTAAGAGAGCAGCTAGAAAAATGTATAGTTGATCTCAGCAAAAGCAAAGCGCAGCAACAACTCCTGGAAAAGCAATTGGATGAAGAAAACACGCTGAGAAATTACTTGAACCAATAGTTAGAAAACAAAGATAAGCAGTTGAAAGAATGGCAGAAAAGGGTCGAGGTAGCTTAGGAAATAACAAAAGGGGTCCATAATGAGTTAAAGAATCGCATAAGTAAGTGTGATGAGTTGGCTAATAAGAATGGGCTTATTGAAAAAGATTTGGACAAGATCAAGAGATCAGCAAAAGGCAAAATGAATGCTGATAAAGAGACGACAGATTCTTTGAAAAAATGAAAAAAACAGTCTTACAAATAAGTTAGAAGATGAGAAGGAAAAGAATCGGCTAGTTGAAATCGACATAGAAGAAGAAAGAAGGATCAGGGCTTAGTATATAATACAGCTTGAGGAAGAAAGAAGTGCAAGGAAAGTCGCTGAGTCTGATATGAGAGATTACTAGAAGAGAGTTGAGTCTTTGAAAGGAAGAAGAATAGCTTTGCAATCCGAGCTTAAAGTACGAGAAGAGAAGTTAAAGGAGTTGAGGAGCCATTACTTCAAGATGGAAGAAGGTTTTAATGAGATTAAACAAGAACGCAAAGAATGTCAGGATTGTATTGACAGCTTTGCAATTTAGATTAACTCCAAAATAGCCGAGCTAGATATCGAGAGAGAAGAGCTACAAAGGGCAACATATAAGATGACACAGTTGGAGGTAATGGTCCGAGTATTGGAAAGAAGTAATGAAGCCTTAGGGAACAACAATGAAGTAATAATCGCAAATAACACCTTGTTCCATGATAAAATAAGATGTATAACAAAACAAGTCGAGCAAGTAACCCGCTATGCGGAAAGGCTACATCAACAAGCCACCCAAATTGGAAATGATGTTACAAAGTATCGAGAGTACATGGGGGCTGTCATCTCTTTTATTGGGGACTTAGCTAATTAAGGAAATGCCTTTTAGGATAGTGATGTATAAGGCCTTTTTCTATTCTTTTGATTTTGTATGAGCTACTTTTATTTATAAGAAAGATGATGACTTTTTCTTTCTAATGTACTTTTGGTAACTGACCATGATAAGAACTTGGCAAACATTCTTTTACAACAACAAGTTTGACTCAGAAATCTTGCTTAAGAGATTACGAAGGTCATGAATCAGTTCTAAAAAAAAAAAATATGCCATCGCATCTTCATCACGTATTCTGTTTATAATTTATCATATGCATTCTAGATCATGAAACATAGGTCCCCCCTCCAAAGTCTATCACACCCGACTAAGATCAATAATGGAGAAGGAGGAAAGAGCTCACTTAGAGTCACATTATCAGAATGAGTTAGAATCTGTAAAGAATGAAGTTGCTCGCATGACCAATCTACTTAAGCAACTTCTAAAAGCCAAAAACGGGGAGGGAACGTCTACCCAACCAATTGTGGGAGCACCAGCAACTCATATCCAAGGGACTCTCAAAACTTTGGGGGTAGATTCAACAGCAGAACAACACTTTGTGCCTATCACCTCTATTCTTCCAAGTCAAGCTCCATTCACCGTGGATTTAACAGCAAATGGACCTCCTGGCAATAGGTCCACTGATAATGTGAACTATGACAAATTGTCAGCTCTAGAAGAAAGATTAAGAGCAATGTAGGGTAATGATTGGTTTGATCCTATGCGAGCAGCAGAAGTGTGTTTGGTACCAAACATCATAGTACCAAAGAACTTTAGGATATCGGAGTTTGTCAAATACACTGGATTGGAGTGTTCAAACACTCACCTCCATCTTACTAATAAAATGGCTGAGGTGATTTATGATGACAAGATGTTAATCTATTTTTTCCAAGATAGTCTGGCGGGATTGCCCTAAGGTACATGAGGCTGGACAATATTAAAATTAAGAAATGGAAAGATTTGGTTGAGGCCTTTCTTAAGCAATACAAGTTCAACTTTGGAAATTGCTCCGGATAGAACAAGTCTTATGTCCAATGGAAAAGAGGAGCTGGAGTTAGTAAGGGCTTATGCAAAGATGGAGAGATGAGGCAACACATGTCCCCCCTTTGATAGAGACAAAAATGGTGACTTTATTCGCCAATACCTTCAGGACACCTTACTATGAGCATCTAATGGGCAACTCATCTTAACATTTCTATGATGTGGTACGTGTGGCAGAAAGGATAGAGCAAGGGATTAAAACGAGGCGTATAACGAAACCATTAGAGAAGAAAGGTTTTATGGGAAGGAAAAGAAAAGGTGATATTAACAATTTAGAAGGCGGGTATAAAGGCAAGAAAATAAATTACCAAGACCCACAGATGCCCATCCCTCATTCCATCAATATGAACTTTGCTAAACCTTTTCAAAACAATCGAGCAAATTACCAACCAAACAACTACCAAAGGCCAAATACAAAGTATCCTTCAGAGCAGTTGCCACCCTTACCCATGCCTTTAAAAGACTTGTATGCTAAACTATTAAGCATAGGGAAAATAGCTCCAATTCTATTACCACCAATTGAACCGTCATTTCCCATATGGTACAAACCAGAATTAACTTGGGAGTATCATCTTGGTAACCCGGGGCATGGAATTGAAACTTGTTATGCTTTCAAAAGGAGGTTGCTAGAACTTATCAAGATGGGGTAGGTGTCCTTTGAAGATATGCTCAATGTTAATTCCAATCATTTGCCTAAACATGCTGCAAGTGGAGTGAGCATGGTAAAAGTCGAGAATCGAAGTAAAGGTTTGAAAGTGTCCATGAAGAAGTTGTATGGTATGTTAGTACAGTTACGGTTCCTAAAAATGAATAATGAACCTAATCTAGAAGGGAGTTATTTTTGTGAGTTCAATGAAGAGGAGGGACATCATATAGATGATTGCATGGAGTTTCATAAAAAAATTGAGAAATTGATGACCATGGGAGAATTAAGGATTGATACCATGGAGAACGAGGCTGAAATAAGAATGATGGAAGGCCAGGACAGGTTGTCAAAAGTGTGTAGAACTCAACCAACGGCTAATGGGCCTAAGTAATTCCAGCAAGTTGCAAACATATGGTACCTTTTCCCAGCATAGCCATTTTTGAATCATTCCTTAGCTTTACAGATTGCTAAAATTCTTCATCAAGATCAGAGAACCACTGCTTATGTGCACACATATGATTGCTGCACCCTGAGTCAAGAAACCAAACATCTTCTCATCCTGATTGATTATGCTCCACATATAACATTAACAACAACTCTTTTTTCTCCTCAAGCTCTGTATAATTTGCTTCCTTCTCCCATTTAGGACATTCATACTGAAAATGTCCTAATTGATGACATTTATAACACTCTATTAAGGCTTTGTTAAATGCTGGATTAATTCTTCCTCTACCTCTTCCCCGAAATGCTCCACATCCTTGACTGCCTCTTCTTCCACCAAATCTGTTATCATGTCACTTTCAATGCCTGCTCATCTCTCTGGTGCCCATTCATCCTCTACTCATGGACAAGTAAACTGCTCTGTAATTCATCAATGGTTAAAGTGTCTAAGTTACTGGATTCTTCAACAGAACACGCCACATAATCGAACCTTGAAGTCATTGATCTCAATATCCTTTCAATGATCATGACTTGTTGTATATTTTCACCATGAATCTTCATCTTGTTGGCTATGATGAGTGTTCAGGCAAAATATGCATCAACACTCTCCCCTTCTTTCATCTATAGAATTTCAAACTCTTTTCGAAGAGCTTGAAGTTGTGCTCATTTAACTCTTGTAGATCCCTAGTATTTCTGCTTCATAGAGTCCCATATGTGCTTGGTTGTATCTCTATTAAGAATTGTTTCCATAACAGGCCGATCAATAGCTTGAAACAAGTAATTTCTAACTTTAAAGTCTTTCAGCTTTTGGTCTATAATGGATTGTCGATGTGCTCCAGTAATCTCGACTCCTTCAGCTACAATAGAAACACCATTCTCCACCAAGCTCCAGTATTCTTTTGAACGAAGAAAATTTTTCATAAGCATGGACCAATGATCATAATAACCATCAAACTTAGGAATTGCTGGTTGAACAAATAAATTTTCAGCTACCATTTGATAACTCTCTCTGTGTTTAAAACTCTATGTTTAATTCTTCTTAAGAAATTGTAGTTTCTTGTCTCTTATGAATAAATCCTATAGCCAGCTCTGATACCAAATTCTTGAAAATAAAACAGCTTACAACAATTGTTTGATGTTGTACTCTCTCTTATTAAAAACAACATAACAGTTGGCTTATATAAGCCTTACATGATAGTAAGCTGAAAACATAACAACCCATATTTTACGTGGTAACAAATAGGAAATCATTTGAAAAACTTAGTCTACGTGTCCTACGCAATAGGATTTATTTAATAGAATTAATTGACAATGTCAGCAATTAAAAGTCTCAACAACACCTGCATTATTTGCCTCTATTCTCAAAGATTAACGAATGAAGCAAGGTCATACTATACATTGATGGCAGAATAAACAACCCATGGAAGTCATATACACAATCTGCAAAACACGAACTGTGATAGATTTCTAATTATTTTTTTACATGTGCCATTTTACAAATTAAATTTTTTACATACGCTAACTTACCAAAACACTCGTCTTTGGCCGTGTGTTGCCCAACGTGGGCCGTCTCATTTATAATGTGAAACACGCAGTTTGCTGTTCCATAAGAAGGGGGCATCTCCATGAAGTGCTGCTACCAAAACATAGAGCTTGAAGAAAAACAGGATACCCTCTATTCTCAAAGATCAACTGTGATAGATTTCTAATTATTTTTTTACATGTGTTATTTTACAAATAAATTCTTTTACATACGCTAACTTACCAAAACACTCATCTTTGGCCGTGTAGGTTAAAAATGTGTGAATCTTCCGTGTGAGTGTTATCTTATTTACAACGGTCCTCCCTCGGTAGCTATAAATTTAAAAACATAACTTATTAGCATTAGATGCTTGTACTTATTGCGGTTAGTTATTTCTAAAACCAGCTACTAGTTTTTTTCTTTTATTAGGGTGGCAAGAAAAGCAGTGTGTGGATGGGTACACCCAACCATGGAGTGCGGGGATGAATTTTGGCCTCTCTCTGCATTCATCATGTGCTTGCTGCTAGGCCACCGTGTGTTGCCCAACGTGGGCCGTCTTATTTATAATGTGAACCACGCAGTTTGCTGTTCTATAAGAAGGAGGCATATCCATGAAGTGCTTCTACCAAAACATATAGGGCTTGAAGAAAAACAGGATACCCTTGCACGCACTGACACACCTGCATTATATGCCTCTATTCTCAAAGATTAACGAATGAGGACCCGAGCCATTAAACCAATTCAAACAGCCAAAAATGTTGAGAATGTTCTGAGCAGCACTGATGAAGAGCAGCAACCTTTGAGTCCAGTGGCTCGGATGTTTCATGAACCCGACTCCAACGTGTACATCATTATCATAATCGGCTTTCAGACCAAAATCAATCCAGAAGTTATGAGAGCACATTTTGAGAATACTTTTCTTAAGTATCCTCGTTTCTCTAGTTTGCAGGCAAGTTCTGTGTTTTTTATTTTTATATATATGTATATTGAAAAAATAAAAAATTAACGTCTCATTTATATTACTAACCTTAATATATATATGTATATTGAAAAGCAAAATAGCTTTGGTTGTATATAGTAATTGGACGTAGCCTTGGAAATCATAAATCCCAGTTTATGCATTCTAGAATTTTACTATGAAACCTCCAAGTACGTAAAAATTACAGTGTAATGATATTTGTCAAACTTTAAGTTCATTTATGTAACAGGTTCCCGATGAGAAATATGGGGGACAGCTCAAATGGGTTAGAACAGAGGTTGACTTGGACAACCATGTCAAATTCCCTACAATTGACCCAAATATGGACTTTCCTGATATGTACGTAGAAGATTACGTCTCTAATTTGAGCAAAACTAAGATCAGTATGTCTATACCTATGTGGGATCTTCATCTCCTCAACATCAAAACATCTAATGCTGAATCCGTAGGCATTCTCCGAGTCCACCACTCCATTGGAGATGGGACGTCTCTCATGTCACTTTTCATGTCTTTTACCCGCAAAGCATCTGATCCTGAGGCGCTTCCAACACTTCCAATCTCAAAGAAACAGAAACCCTGCAGTTCTAGTGGAGGGCTTCTCCAACATTTCATCAAGCTATTTTCGGTGTTGCTGATATATTGGAATACTTTGGTTGATGTTGTTATGTTTTTAATCACAATTTTCTTCTTGGACGATACAAAAACGCCACTCAAAGGTCCATTAGGCGTTGGATCTACTCCACGGCGGATTGTTCATCGAACTGTGAGTTTGGAGGATGTTAAGCTAGTCAAGAATGCCATGAATGCTGTAAGCCATTTACTATATATCAAACTGTCCTCACTGTAGAAAATAAAACAAAGTGTTGATATACGTTTCTCATGCAAATGACCTAAATTTTGGTATTCCTAAAATTAATCTCATGAACTCATTACATTTTTATATTTTTTATTTGCCAGACAATCAATGATGTGATGGTGGGAGTCACACAAGCAGCTCTATCTCGCTATCTCAATAGAAAATATGGTAAGCAATTTCCGAATTGAAATTTAGTGCCAATTTCACTTTGGTGTAAAATCGTAACTTATATCCTTCAAAAACATTAGATAGGCCTATAGCCATATATAAAACAATTTTATAAAATATGCTCTTAGCTGGACTACACGCTAAGTTGTCAGATAAATTAGATTTTAAACGACTACCTACAACTAAGGTAGGAAGAAAAATTAAATTAGTTATCTTTGGAGCATCTTCAGCTTTGTATATTAATTCTATATTCTGCAGGTAAAAATAAGAAAGATGGTGGAGACTCCATTCGTCTACGAGTGGCAGAAGGAAATATCAATCTTCCTAAGAACATTCGTCTACGAGCAACTTCATTCGTGAATTTAAGGCCATATCTAGGAAATGAAGTGAGTACGGCAATTTCATGTTATCTGTTTCGCCTTGAGGGATTCTTTTTGCTTCCTTGGGTCTTCTGTTAATCTACTTTGGCGTCTAAGAAAACTAAAAAGGAAAAGAAAATCCAGGAAATAAAGTGAGGGCTACAAATATCATGTGAAGAAATGTCATGATCCTTTATTTCTGTGTATCTATTTTTTCTTTAATTTCTTTCTATATATAGGGTGTTGCTGAAAAGACGAAAAGTAGCAGCAACGTGAGGTTGGGCAACCTGATCGGCTACGTTCTCTTCCCCTTCACCATTGCACTACGAGAGGATGCATTAGATTATGTTCGAAGTGCTAAGGCAACTGGAAAGAGGAAGAAAGCTTCTCTTGAAGCATTATGCACATACTTCATGGCAAAAACATTTCTCAAATTATTTGGTACCAAGGTAAGATAAATCTTGTAGGAACACTCGATCCTTTAGTATTTATGTACAACGTCAATAGATGTCTGGGGGCTTAAAATAAAATAAATCCATTGTTGTCACAGTTGGCAAGCTTCCCAACTCAAACTACGTTGTGGTTCTCGAACGTGGCTGGTCCCTCAGAAGCAATCACTTTGTATGGCCATCAAGTGGCCTACATTGCTCCAACTTGCTTTGGGCAACCTAATGTAAGTACTCGATATATTCTGTCTACGAGTAAATTACCATTAATATTAGCGACAAACTTTCTTTTTATATATAAAAAAACAACACTAAAATATTGATTTATTTTTATTTTATTTGGTATTAATAAAATATATGTATATATTACCAAATTGGATGGTCCTAGACCATTGTAAATACAAATTTAGTAAATCTTTTTCAGCAATCAAATCTAATGACTTTTTATTAAATCATCAGTTAATATATAGATAATGTTTTCCTTGACATCATAGCAGCTAACAATCATTGACGTGTGTTCTAAATATTGAAAACACTGCATGCCATGCAAATCATCTCTAATTTGAAACAAAGGTCTCATAAATTGATGGCTAGGATTTGAAAATCTGAAGATTGTTGTGGAGCAAAAGCAAATATAAATAAAACACAAACAAATAGATTTATGTGGTTCCTCAAAACTGAGTATGTCCATGGAAACAACAAATTGTATATTATTAGAGGAATGATACACACTCAACTTAACCTAGTACAATCCCACAAAACTCAATATTTTACTTTTATGCTGTATTTCACTCTCACAGTTGCGCTTGCACTCATTGCACATTTTCTCTACACTTGTACTCTTGTTCTCCTTTTGTCTCCATTTATAGGAGAAATGAGAGCTTTGGCAGCCAATGGCAGAGGAAAGGAGGGCTGACAGGGGCCATCTCTGTAAGGAAATTTTTCTCAGCCCCTTCTTTGTGTAAAACAATTAAAATTTTAACTACTTTTTTTTTCAAGGGAGACCTACTTCTCTTTTTCCCAGCCTCTCCTTGCGTCATCTAGAGTCAATGTTGTTGTTTTTTTAAGGGGGACCTACTTTCTTTTAATTTGGCCACCCTTGATTATTTCTTCTTGCTCTGCCCTTGTTAGTAGCAACCAACAAAAAACAAAAAACTCCTAACTACTACAATAAATATAGTAAATGAAAAGTGATGGTGGTTGAAAAATGTTGACAATTTACTTGCTACAAAGATTTCTCTCTGTAATCTCTTAATCAAATTGTGTATGAATATTACCAGTGTTAACATATAAATATTCATTTTCAGGCACTAATGATTCATGTTGTGAGTTATGCCAATAAGATGAACATCATCTTATCAGTTGACGAAGGGATAGTTCCAGATCCTCATCAACTCTGCGATGATCTTGAAGAATCTCTTAAACTGATCAAAGACGCTGTCATTTATAAAGGGCTGGTTGATTGTCATGTTTACTAAATATATATTGCTAGGATTAATGATAATAAATTATGTAAAGGGATAGTTATTTCAATAAACTTAGAAGTGTGTGGTTGGAATTGTGCAAGCCTAGTCAACTAAGAATCCGTAAGTTGTGGGAGTCATGATCATGATATTAATCGTGTTTATTTCAGTTTGTTGTATCGTTGAATATGCTTCCACTAAATTCACATAGTGGTAGTTAGTTCCTACTTGAAATCCAAGTCTGTTTACTTATTTAAGTTGTAATTGTTCTCATCAGTTCTTAACCAAGGAAAAACTCCTAATCATCTTATCCATCTACTGGTAGCAAGCTTAAGTTTACAGTTTGAGGTATATCCAACATCTCGTATCAAAGCATCGGGCCTAAGTAAAAAAACTCACCAATAAGCAGCAGCTTTTGTCATTGCAGCAGCAAGTATCCATGGCATAACACGGAATCTCTGATGATTTTTTCAACCGCTATTTTACAGTGATATTTACTAATAAAATTTCTTCTATCACTAATATTATTGGTAGATATCGACATAAATATGTTAAGAAATTTCAGAAATCAAAAACATAAATTTACATGATTTGTCAACTTACCTCCTCCACGAAGGTACTGGTTTGTATTAATCTATCAAAAAAATAATACAAACAAAAAGAAGAAAACTCTTCTCTACTCAACTCACTTTCACTCAAGCTTTCTCTATCTTGTTCTTTATGTACTCTATCTAAACACGTAGGTCTTCACTAAATACATATATACACACTAAACTGGGAGCAAAGATCATAAATCATGCCATGATTTATGCTTTAAATTAAGACTCTATTATGTGCTAAGTGGGAGATTAGTTATTTTCATTTGCATATGGTGGAGGTGAGATATTGTTTATCTCCATTTTGTTAAGAAAATATTATGTTGGTGTGTGTGTTTGTGTGTGTAGAAGGAATTTCAAATAAAATATAAATTTTTTCAAAAAACAAAGCATTGTAACGACATTGATGTTTTTATGACGATTTTACCATGAAATTACACTCTTCAATAGTCAGCAGAGAAGTTAATTTGTTCAGCAGAGAAGTTAATTTTACCATTCCACTCTTCGATGGTCAGCAGAGGTTATGATTATAAAATCTTAGTGATATTACTGTTGGAGTGGTTGTATGATAATGCTAATGTCGGCAAGGTAGAAGATCTCATGAACAGCTTTTCTGAAACATGAGATGTTTTTAAGATTTTGAACATGGGATTTGGCTGGAATTGAACTATCAAACCTGAAAAAATAAAAAAAAGTTTATAAATCAAGTCTTTTATCCCCTGGCTACAACGTACACTAGCTCAGTTGCTTCTTTTTTCTCTGCTCTTCCACAAACCCTATCTCCATAACCTGTTTTCAGTTTTTGTGCCGTCAACAACAACGAGTTTTGAGAAGCCACAGCTCCCCTCTTCTCCCCACTTTTGGTCTTCAAAATTAACGATAAAATTAAAGATTTCACTAATGCAATGAAGGAAGTTGCACAAGCTATTTTAATGGGAAACCCCCGGGTTAGGACAGATGAGGAAATTTTTGAACCAACGTAGAAAAAGGGATCGGAAGGTCAACTTCTCCTGGATATTGCGGTAAACTGGCTTGTGGCTCATCCGAATTCAATTGGAACATTTTTTGCATGTCAAGAAAGATGAAAATTTGATGTTTCTTTATAACTTACTTCTTATGCTGTGGGCAACGACCATTTCAGATACTCCGATAAGCCCTAAAATCCAACTTCTTTAAGAATAAAGATATTGTGTTGGATAAATGATTTATTTTTTAGTTTAAATAATATAATTTATTTTTTTAAATGAAGGTATTTAACAACTTAATATGAAAAACTTAAAACTAAAGTGGTTAATATTAGCAAGTAATGCTAATAAACTAAGGTAGTTGGTAGCTGAGTCATGGTAGCTGATACTTATAAAAAAATTTATTTCATAATATGAAAATTGTCTAATGATAAAGTTATTAACTTTGTAAAGAAATAATATTTTAAAAAGGTTAAGAATTAAGAAATTGTGAATCTTGATATATATATGAGAGAGAGAGAGAGAGAGAGAGAGAGAGAGAGAGAGAGAGAGAGAGAGAGAGAGAGAGAGAGAGAGAGAGAGAGAGAGAGAGGATTAAAATAATATATATTAAATTAATATAAAATATCAAAAAACTTATGTAGAATTCATAAAAAATTATTAAAATTATATTGAGCTTGAATTAAATACCCTAATTAAATGTATCCATGTGTTACGCCTAATCCAATAAGGGCTGATTACGCGGCCAGCATCCAAAATAATTGGAACTGGTTTCACAAACACTGGTGCCGAATTAAAAGGCTGTTAGGCAGTGTTTTTAAAAAGATTTGAATTTTATTTTTGTTTTAAATTAATATATTTTTGATGTTTTTAAATCATTTTGATATATTAATTTTAAAAATAATTTTAAAAAATAAAAAAATATTATTAACATATTTTTTTAAAAAAAAAAAAAAAAAACAAAAGGAACTACACTCTTAAATATATATTAAATGAGGGATGGTGGCGCCACACACGTCCTATTAATTGAGAGGGTGTCGGTGCGCCCAGCACCCCCGATTATTTGGGAGGCTGCTGCCAGCACCACCAAAAATTTGATGGTGCTGGCGCACCAAGTACCCCCAATTGATTGAAATGGTGCTGGCATTTCAAGTACCCCAATTACTTGTGAGGGTGCTGGGTGTGCGTTCAACATCCAAAAATTAATTGTCTGAAAATTAATTTGAGTCCAGATTCTACATGTCGATTCAAATAATTCAGGCAATAACCGGACATGATTTTTGGAAGGTTTTTTAGTCTACTTTTTGAAGGGGTTTTTTAGGGTTATAAAATTTTAGATTTATTAATAATCCTTTAAGTTTTTATGGTATTAATATACAATGATTTTAAAAAATATCGGTTATTATGACGAGTCTGTTGAATTTTTTTCATATAAAAAAAAGGATAAAATCTCAGTTAATAAACTGAAATATCAGTGAGCAGGGTGTGCATCCAGTTTTAAAAAATTCAAAGTATCTAAAAGGAAACTTTAAAGTTGGCATCTATCAAAAATAAATAAATAATCAACATGGAGAAAAATTGGACAAATGGAAAATTGAACACAAACTTGAAATTTATGGTTCAGCGTCTGCCTTGTTCTCTAAAGTGTACGTGAAGACTAATTTATTACTGAAGACTTCATCAATATAGTTACAGAAGACACAGAAAATCATACAACATTCACGTATTTGTGTGAGACAACTATATGATCAAGAAACCATTCAAAGAACATGTTTGGATATCAAGACATTCGAGAAATTTGTACGAAATATTTAGCCACCACTGATGGGAGGTATGATTGCCAGCTCATCCTTTTCTTTGACGATTGCTGCCTCGGTTGTGTATTCCTCGTTTAGAGCTAGAACTATACAACCACGGATCTCTTCCAAGCTAGGAAACCTAGCAATAAGCTTATTCAAACAATCGCTGGTGGTACTACCAGATGACACCTCTAATTGCATATCAGCCAAGCCAGTTATATCTCGAGCTCTGGCAAAGAAGAAGACCTTTATACTAACAGATGAACCTTCACTTCCCAGCGGTTCCCCATCTGTATTTTCAGCCTTGACTTCTATCATGTCCACAGCAGATGAGCACAATGGATTACTGCAAATGAAACATGTCTTCACAACAATGACATTGCAATTTCAATTTCTGAACTGATAGGCACTCAAGTTCATTCACAACAGGTAATGGAAAACATTAAGAAAACTCAACAGAACATGTCACTCGCACTAAACTACATTCAGCTAAAAACACTGTAATAGTGCGGCATGCTCAAGAAATGTTCCCACAAAATTTGGTATACAATAACTTTACTTGCAGTACAACCTAAAAAAATTCAATCCAAATTGGATAGTGTCAGAATCCAAATCCATTACTCGGGTTTTAACAGAAATTAGGGATTGCACTGTTAACCTTAGGAACAGCCTCTCTATTTCACTTGTAGTATTAACAGGCATTATATCACACAGGGGTTACATGATCTCCATCACCATACTGCCATCCCATGAAAGGAAATTTTAGCTATCTAAATTTGTCATCCCACATGACTAAATAAGTATTGCTATTGTTTACTTCTTTTCACTGGGTCAAATTCATTTATAATGGAAGTTTTTCCCCTCAATTTTTTAGTATCTCAAATGCCAAATTCAAACTGCTAAATATACCTACTGAAGTATGGATTATGATCACCGGTACAGGTTTCATTCTTGAGACTTGATCACCTTAAACTTCTATTAGCATGTCCTGATTTCAAATCCAATACTGAACCTCTCTAAAAGATTCACGACAAACAATAATATAATGCTGAGATTCTGGAGTCATTTCCATGCAACATTTGAAGTAAATCTGGGAATTTAAGGAGTGGGGAACACCTGGATCAGAAAAGAACTCATGCAAACTCATTGAGAAGAACTCAATTTCTATGTATCCTATTGTGTGACTAAAATGGTTCTCTCCATATTTTCAGCCTCTATCATCTCAACCAGTTTGGTTGTTACTCATTCAAAATGGAACATCTCTTATCTGGCAAGCTCAACATTTGACACTTAAAATGAACTACAATCTATAAGATGTTAGCACCTCGTGATACTTTCCCAGAATTTGGGAAGGATTGATATTCTTATCAGGTTATGCGTCAGAAACATGCCTTTAGAATCATTGGTCACTTGCCTTCATTCCAGAGATTTTTATGCTTTAACTGCTTTTCTTAAGATCGAATATTCTGGCACTTCCAGGCATCTCCCCATGATCCATGTTAAATTTTACATCTCTGCTCATATTCTCAGCTTTAAAACCGAGATTCAATTTCTAGATATTGTGATTTCAAACTATTATCAACTTTCCAAGTAAGCAGCTCTCATCAGCCACTACACAAGGAGCAAACCTAGCTAAATCTGAGCACTGGGTCTCAAACTGACTAAATCCTCCGCAATGAAAGAGATTCGAGTTGCAATCTAGTCATACCCAGTCCTTTCACTCCTAATCAATATAGAATTTCACGAGATCTCCCTTTCAAGGAAGTTGCAAATTAACTGTCAGGTCATGTGACAGAAAACACGCAAAATACAGATGCGCACTCGTCCATGTGAAATATTCATCTTCATCAGATCTTTTTGGCACTAGCCATGCCCAACATCCATTTACTGTCAGCTCATTGGTAAAGTGAGAGCTTGAATCCTGATTTCTGATAGCCCCCCAATAAGCACCACCCAATGAAGGAGAGATCAAGCTTAAAAGAAAAGTAACCACTCTTGCATCTAATAATGCCGTCAATTCCACTTTCTTCTGCTTCCTTCTGGTCACTGATACTTGTCTGAAGGCCTTATCTTCAACTGATGGTCAACTTCAAGTATTATGTATAATAGGAGAGTGTGCTCATAAGTAAAATTCATAACATCAAGTGCTTTCTCCAATCTAGTGATCCACGTGATTAGCTCACCTAGAAAGCTGTCAGGCTTAGTCTCAAGGATTTCTCGAAGGTGCTGCTGCTACTCCTATTTCAGCATCAACCACCAGGTGAGAATAAAATATGCAAACTCAGGAAACCTGGTGTTACTATTTGGGCAGTCTTATTCCTGAAAAACCATTCCACAAACTCCACTCCCTTTTGAGATCGCAGGCTTTCTAACTGATAATCTGATCTCTGCATCAAGAAGTGCGTAATGGTGGTACCTCCAGCTTTGTCACCCGCTTAGATTTTCCACCAGCATTGGCACACTGCTCTATCTGTATTAACCAGACTCTCAACAACCCCATCAACAACGTACAATACTAATCCAAGACAATTCACAACTACAACTAGTACGTTGACTTATCCTAGATTTCCTCATCCAAGATGCACTTAACCAATAAATCCATCCATTCTATTTCCTCTTTTCCTAGGAAATAAAAAAAGACGACAACAAGCAACTTTAAAGTTTAGGACTTTCGCTCTCTACACTTTTGAAATTGTATCAGATTATACATACACTCTGATTGTCCTCCTATAAATGATAGGAAATTGAATGATGGAACCAAAACCTAAGCTCTGATAACAAAAATGTCGTCTATTAAGTTTAGTACCTTGCGTAACTTTAATTCAAGGACGGAATACCTCCTCAATCCGGACACTCCATTCATTTTACAATAAATGATAGCAAAATATCTATACCTTGCGTAACTTTAATTCAAGGACGTAATTATTTTCGGTTCGTGTGATTTCTTCATGTCTTTCAAGTTCATCATTTATGAAGGTTTTTTTATTTGTTTAAGCATCAAAATCAGGTAAGTCTTTTGGGTTCTTTTCTTTTGTCATAACATTTTGTTCTTCGCTAATTTACTATTTGAAAACATGATTCTACTGCAGTCCTCTGTGCTGGCTAGAAAATTCTATTATATTTAAGTTGATAAATGTAAGAGAATAAAATAATGTACAAGAAAAACAATAGAAAGAATAACTAGTGTGAAGCAATGAGTTTGAATGGCTTAAATTTCCTTGGCTTGGAATTTTCTGGATTTTGTTGCCTGGGATTTAATTGCTTGGCTTGGATTTGAATTGCATGGGATTTTATATTAGTTGCTTGAATTGGATAATCTAAAGTGCAGGTGATAGGATAGAGCGGGAACCTATATGCTTGGGCCTCTCCCAAGCGTAGGGGAATTTGTTTTATAAATATAGTTGGGAGCATGATTATTAAACTCGAATTGATATAATAGATTGATTTGATGACTAGACTGATCTATATAAGCTAAAAGATTAGGATGAGTAAAAATTCAACAAAACCTGGTTGATTTGTGATCCAAGTAGCCCGGCAAAACCTAGTTAAGACCCTTTTTTTTTTTTTTTTTCTTTTCAAATATATTTTTTCTCCTAACCAAAATTTTTATATTTTTTAGTTGATTAGTAATCATTTTCAAAGTCAACTATATAAATACTAGAATAATATTTTATTTTTTCAATTGTGAAAATTTAAACTTTTAGTATATATACTCTATATATTCATAAAAAAAAGTTATGTTTTTTTAATATGAAATAAAAAATCTTTTGAAATAATATTTTAAATTTCATTATTTATAAATATAGTTATAACATGGATTGTTTCTTAATTTTTTCATATGAAATATTAAAAATTCAAAATAAAAAATTTCGAGTTGACCTATGTAACCTAAAACCCGGCTTCCTGATGACAATTTTCAAATTGGGTCTGATAACAATGGTTTGCACACCATCATTTTAAACAAGATTATTTGAAACACTTAACCAGAAGTGAAGGAAATAAAATAATTGTTGTTTTATATAGGTGATGTTATATGTTATGGCTGCAAGAGGGAGGAGTGTTTTTTTTTATGCATGCCATGTAACCTTGTATTGCCTACAAGAGAGGTGAAAATTGGATAATTTTACTTGTTCTTACTGCATAGTTTATTAAAAGAATTAATCTAATAATAAAGAAGACAAGAATAAAAATAAATAATATAGCTTATGTCTCCATCCAAGAATTTATTTTAATGGGAAATTTCCCATTAGCAATCACAGAAACTAAGAAAAATAAAACTAACCCTTCTGAAACTAATTTTGAAAATAAATTGTAATAGAAATTTGGTGTGTGGCCTTGGGTTTAGAGTTCGTTTCATGACATGGTTGAAACTGTGTATTTTTAAACTTTAAATTTTTTATTAAAAATTATTATTTTTATATGTTTTCAGATTGTTTTGATGTATTGATTTTAAAAATAATTTTTAAAAAAATAAAAAGCATCATGTTGATGCATTACTAATTAAAAAACATTTTAAACAACAACCGTTACCATAATCTCAATCAAGATCTTTGCTCAATAACTCAAAGTCTTAAGTCCAACCTCTACCTCATAATTCATATTTTTATAAACCTATACCTTATAATTTATATTTTAATGTAGATTTGATAAAACAACTAGAGTTAACTTAAGTCATGAGTTTTAAAATAAAGAATTGATTCGAGTCGATCTAATATAATATTATTTTGATATTAAAAAAATATTGTCTAATAAAAAAATAATAATGTTGTTCTGTATTATTATTTTAAGTTTATTAATTTTTTTCAAAAAATAAATTAAAAAAATGTTACTAGCGCCTTTATATTTTTTTTTCAACTTAAAAACAAAAAACATCTGCCCCACAGATCTAGCAATCCACTACATCTCCTTAACAACTAGACAAATTTCTTTTGTTTCTACTATTACACAATTCAGTTTTGGCAACTTCACATTAGGCTTAGTTTCTTGGCGCTAGTTAACTTATATAGTATAAATTCAGCCCTTTATTTTGTATAAATATAGCCTAACAAAGTTTATTTTCAAGCAATAAATGATTTTTACACATTGTAAATGATCTGACTTCCTTGAATCTGAACTAGAAGAAGCATTTAGAGATGGCTGAACTGCTGCCATTCTGATCACCGCCTTCATCATTCTGCTCATATTCATCTTCTAAAACAAGTTGCTGCTGCTACCCTTCATTGCTCCATTTCCATGGTTGCTCTCCATCTAACTGAATCTCTTGACGTCGCCACCGTTTTAGTGACAGGATTGCAAACCTTGAAACCACAAGAAGTCCCTCCACGCCCTAGCAGAACGCATTTCTGACTTTGATTTTCAAGCTTAGTCCTCGTCTCTTCTTGTATTTTGACATAAGCAGCACTGCCAAAAATTCTCAAGGATACGCTTCCACTGTAAAAAAAAAAAAATTGGTGGGTTATTTTAAATCCTCCACCATATGCAAAACTGAATTGGAAACTCTTCTGCCTTTGTCACTAGTTATGTTGGAGGTGATATCATGAGGTCTAGAGAATTTCTGATGCAGCATGTACGATAAGAAACTAGGGCTTCTCGAACTCTAAAATTATAGTCCTTGACTATAGAAAAAACTCTGTTTTGAAAAGTTCTGAATATCAATAATCTGAAAACTGTTTTGAAAATAACTTACAAACCGTTTAAATAGGTGCTAAGAATCCGAAAATAACTAGTAAAATAAAGAACTCACTCTTGATTTTGTGAGGCAGAACAAGAGTGCAAGAGAGGAAGGAAAGCATTTTAGAAGTCAGGGAACAACTTCAGATTATGAAGAGAAACAAATTAGGTAGAGGAAAGAACCAAATTAACCAGCAAAGCATATATATATATGTATTGCAAGTCAGAATTCCGGTTTGCAGAATCTCACATGGGAAACAGAGTTGGGGGCAGAAAACATTTGTACATAGAGACAGAATCTGAAGCCAACTTCTGAAGAAAGAGATCAGCAACTTAGTGCAAGTAGAGCAGCGTAAACTAACCTGAATCTTTGTTGAACCATGCAAGGCACGACAGGAGAGGCTTTTTGCTGGGATAAAGAGTGCAGATTTCCCATGTAATTCCACAAAGCATTTATTTCAGTGCCTCCTCAATTGGTTCGAATCATTTAGGGTTGTTTCGGATAGATACTGCATTCGGAATTCCAATTTCCAAAGCTTTAAACGGATAAAAGATGCCAAGCCAGAAAGGGTTTGTGGAGAGAAAATTTGAAGCTTTCTTCTGTAGAAAGAGATCATCAGCAACTTAGCGTACAGATAGCAGACAGACCCCACACTTGATCACATTGCAACTCTTTAAAGGATTGTTGTTCCTATCTTCCGAGTAGAATCAATTACTACCTCACTGCATTTTCCAAACAAATAAGATTCTGTAAATTCCAAACATGGATCATACCCCAAGAACAACATATCGTTTGAGACTTCTCGAACATGCTCCGCGTCAAACCAACCACCAAAATAGCTTTGAAGATGATGGCTATCCCCATATTCGTTCTTGATATGATATATAGATTTAACTTGGAAGCCATCAGAGCTTTTGAATAAGTATCCAAAGTCAACAACAGCACACAGAACAAAACCCAGGAACTGATTACTAGCACATTGTGTCGGCAGCTTAATTGTTAATGAAAATCCCTGAGCTTGATTGACAAACAAGTCTGGAACATTTCTTCCTGGGAAGCAAACACTAGATGTCCCGGGCAGTACAAATGGCATCTGTTCCATTAAAATCATGACTCAATTTTAACATGAAAGATAAACATTAAAAATTAGAAGGTAAGCGGGAGAGAAAAAGATGGGAAGGGAGAAATACCTGTGCATACAATCTTTTGGCGTAAACCTTAATTTTCCTCAAGGAATATTCAATGATGTCGTTGCATTTGCATACAGTTTTGTCATGGAAGCCAAAGCAGTTAGTAAATAGGAATTCAAAAATATTTCCCTCAACCTCAGTTGAATATGCCTGATACACCGCTCACCGATGAACAATTGTGTGCATCTAGAATCATTAGTCTTGGTGGAAGGGTAGGAATATGTATAAGTCTAAAGCAATTCCTTAAAATAAGGGATTCCAGCTTAAGGAGTTTTGAGAGTATCGGTAGCAGAGTAAAACTGTTTCCACTGAGATCCAGTACTTCTAGTGAGGATAAGCAGGAAAGTCTCCCAGGCAAGCTAAGTAAGTTGCAATCGTTTAGATATAGCTGACGCAGGCGATATAATTTCACCTCTCTCTCATTGAAATTCAAAAGACTCTGAGCCTCAGGGAGCAAGTTGCATTCCAGATTTCTGCAGTTTTTCATTTCCAAGCGAGAAACACTTGCTAGAACTTTGATTGTCCAGGGTAATGCTCTTATGGCTGTTCCATCTAAGCAAAGGTAAGTCAAATATCCATATTTATCCACAGAAGGGAAAGTCTGGAATTGGGAGCATCCAAAGAGGTTGAGTTTTTTCAGTGAATACAAGTTAAAAATACTACCAGGTAGAATCTCAAATCTTGTACAGTTTTGCAGACTCAATTCAACAAGGTTGGACAAATGCTCAACTGATGAAGGAATCTCTCGTATTGCTGTCCCATCCAAATACAACTCCTTAATACTCAATGGAAGCTCTGGAAACTCCGTGATGATTGAGCAACCAGAGAGACTGAGTTTTTCAAGAGATGCCAACCTAGAAAAAGTACATGGAAGATTCTTGAGCCTTTTGCAACCCATTAGGTCCAAAGAAAAGAGTCTTGAAAGGCGATCGATTGAAGACGGAACTTCTTCTATTGCAGTTCCACTCAAGTAAATATATCTGACCTTCTCTGGAAAAGCTGGAAATATGGTGATATTTGAGCAGCCTGACAGATCAGCAATTTCAAGAGATTTCAACGAACAAACATCCCCCGGAAGATTCCCAAGTTGCTTACAATCCCTCAAATTCAATGCAACAAGTCTACCAAGATGCTCAATTGATCGGGGAAGTTCTGGAACTGAAGTCCCATTTAAATTTAAGTACTGCACATTCTCCGCGATCTCTGGATAATTCTTAAGATTTAAGCAGCCTGAGAGGTTAAGAGTCTTGAGTGATTTCAAATTAATACTACTTGGCAGGCTTATAAGGCTTGTACAGGATCTCAGATTGAAATCGGAGAGTTTGTCCAGATATCGGATAGATTGAGGAACTTCTGTCAAACTTGTGCAGGATTGAAGATTCAAACTCGAGATTTGCAGCCTGTGAGAGGTCTGGGATTTCTGTTAGATGCTTGCAATTGCTGAGGTTGACCTCTTTTAGATTCACAAGATTCTGACGGAAATGATCGTCAAACATATTAGTATCTATATCTCTAATCATTACTTTTACGTGGAAGAAATAAATGTATGCTCGTACATTTGTAGTTGTCGAAATACCTGGTTTCCTTGCCAAAGTTGTTCAACCTTGCTTGAAGATATATTAATTTCAACAAGGTTCTGTGGAATAAAATTGAACGGCAAAGATCTCAAAGGGTATCCATCCCAGTGGAGATACCTCAACTCATTGGAAATAGAATCCAGGCCATGAGGAAGGAGCACTTTACTATTATTTCCGAATCCTGAATTATAAACTTTGAGCAATCTAAGATTAAACATCCTCGCAAACGCTCTGGAGCCCATCTTCATTATCTTTTCAGAACTATCCAAGTCTACGAATATTCCTTCAACGTTTCTAGTTCCCTGAAACATCACAGCAAAGGAAAATCATGAACAGTGAGATAAATTAAAGAAATGCATAAAAGGAGAGGGGAGAAACTTATGCTTGGAACTCTCACCAGATTTCTGGTCAACACTTCATACACATCATCAAAATGCCACAATCTACTGCGTTTTCCCGGGTCCTTGACTGATTCCATGCTGACAATTTCATGGGCCATATGCTGCAACAAATCATGCATCCCTATCTTGTTTCCAGAAATAGTAACGAGACACTTATCGACAAGAACACTAATTCCTATATCAGTTGAGAAGCCACAGCCATCTAGTATTCTCTTTATAAAATCAATGTTCTGCCCTTTAAAAAAACATGCAATATCGAGAAATATACTCTTCTCTTCACTATCAAGTGCATCAAAACTTATTCTCAACACACTATGAACTTCTTTCTGAGGAAGTTTTTCAACCTTGTTCAATGCACTTCCCCATTCTTTTGTCGTTCTGCCAAATAGAAAGGAACCTAAGACTTTAAGAGCTAATGGATTACCTTTAGCGTAATTTATTGCCCTCATAGACAGCTCCATATAATTGTATGGGGGCTGATTATCCTTAAATGCATGCAAACTAAAGAGATGAAGAGCTTCCTGGTAATTCAGCCCCCCAACCTCAAATATTTTGTCTGAATATTTCTTAAGGACCTGTTTATCTCTAGATGTTAGGATAATTCTACTTCCTGGACCAAACAAATCACATCCTCCAAGTAACATTTCAATTTGATCTACATTATTCACATCATCAAAAACAATCAGAACCTTTACGGCAGATCCTGTCTTTAATGAAAGGGTGTCCGATACGTGGAGTGCGAATATGTAGATTTTCTTCCTCTGTTATTTTAGAGAAAAGTTCATCTCGCATACGAAATAATCCTCCATTCTTTTCTGATTCCTCCCTCACATTTGCAAGAAAAAAGTGACCTTCATATTCCCTTGCGATCTTGTTGAAAATCTCTCCAGCAATGGTTGTCTTACCAATACCACCCATGCCCCATATTCCTGCAACACAAACCTCTGGTAACTGTGTGCATAATAAGGCTTCGATTTGCTTCATGCGTGAATCCATTCCGACCAGGCCCTTCAAATCACTTGAGGATGCATGATTCAATTTCTTCAAAATATGATGCACAATTTGATCCACGAGTCTCGACTCAGGCCTGCCAACAAGAAGGACGAGCAGATATATCAAATACCCCAAAGAAACACAATCTTTTCTGTTAGGATACTAGCATGCAAACCCGACAAGACAAAAGGCTAAAATGAGAAATGAGACACACAAGAATTTACGTGGTTCACCCAATTGGGCTACGTCCAGAGGCAAGTATAGAAGGATTTTACTAAGTAATGTGAGAATTACAACCTCTCTCAAATAATAGGAGAACAACTAAGAATCTCTCTATTACTAGGAGAAAACACCTCACTTACTCTCTCACAAATACCTCATAATTTTGTGGGATTACTTTCCCTCTTCACTCTCTCTTCTTTCTCTCTTCTTTGGTGTGTATATAATGCTTGGATGCTTGCCTATTTATAGGCAAGCATCCATGAAAGAGATAAGGGGCAAAGCAAGTGGCCAAGGCAAGTGGGCAAAGTAGGCAAGTGGCACCTCCACCTATCTTCACATTCTCCCACTTGAAGACTTTGATGATTGAATCAAGTCTTCACACTTCATCATTTGTGATTCTTCTATCCTTTCAATACTTGTCATCTTCATGCTGCTTACGTTTCTGCTAGGCCATAAGAGGATCTGCACCATATATACTTATCAGTGTTGACTGATTTGGTCAAAGCATCTGCTGGGTTTTCCTTTGTGTGAACCTTCTGAAAATCCACACTTCCATCTTCTACCACTTCGCGAACAAAGTGATACTGAACATCTATGTGTTTTGTTCTTGAATGAAACGCTGGATTCCTTGCAATATGCAAGGCACTCTGACTATCACAATATAAAAGAATCCTCTCTTGTTTGTGCCCGAGCTCCTCCATAAGTTTCTTCATCCATATTGCTTCTTTACAAGCTTGTGTAGTTGCCATGTACTCAGCTTCTGTTGTGGACAACGCTACAACAATCTAAAGTTTAGAGACTCGGCTCACAGCTCCACCTGCAATTATGAATACATAGCCTGTAGTGGATTTTCTTTTCTCAAGGTCGCCAGCAAAATCTGAGTCAACATAACCTCTGATAGTAATTTTTGATCCTCTATAACATAATGCGGCATCTGAGGTACCCTTGATGTATCTCAAGATCCTCTTGATAGTATTCCAATGCTCTCTACTAGGATTTGCCATATATCGACTAGTTGCTCCCACTGCTTGTGCAATGTCTGGTGATTAGTACTTAAAAGTGCATGTTTATCAAGGTTTTATATCATCATTTTGCACTTGAAGTATCAATAACTCCTTAACTAAAGCATGTTTTATAATAACAAGTTTGATATTATAAGATACCTTAATTTATGGTAAATGCTCATTTTAAATGCAGGACTATCACATAAATAAAAGGATTGATTGATGAGTTTAAGCATTGAAAGTTAAAGGACAAAGAGATGGCCAAACTTAGAAAAGAGATGTCGGTGCAGTCCAAACCGGAACATTGCTCGGTAATTGGATCATATCTGGAGCTCTAGATTTCGGATTTAGGTCCACTTTATATGGATGGAAAGGTAAGACAAAAGCCTACAACTTTCATGAGGAGCCCAAGATTTGAAAAGGTCGTTTTGAAGTCCAAATTGAAGGAACAACGAAGAAGTCCGAAGCTGTCCTGCAGCCCAAACACTATTTAGTGTTCAGCCCATATCTTGAGTTCTAGAAGTCCAAATGACCTCATCTTTTTTTTGTTGGAAAGCTGAGACAATTTCCTAGAACATTCTTGAGGATTCTGGGCAAATTATGATGTTAGCAATGACGTCTTGATCAGACAAGAAGATAAGGATTGTTATCTAGTCAAGATGTGGCCACCCACTCATCAATTAGTCAACAAATCAATAGTTCCAAATTTTGGCCTATAAAAGGAGGCACTTACCATGTATTGAGGCATCTTGGTGTTCAGATCAAGATCATGCTCTTGCTTTCTCTCTTTGTATTGCTTATGTCTTGCTTTCATTAATATCAAGTTTATGCACTTCATTTCCTTTCCTTTGTCTAGTTAACTTCTTTCTCATTTATGTTCTTGTCTTGCTCATTTATGTTTCTTTCTTTTATTATGTCTAGCTAAGTTAATTATGTCAAGGTGAAAAGGGTACACTAATGGTGTAAGAACAAGTATAATATAAACTTAACATGGACCTTAACGTTGGATACTAACATGTTTTATATTTGTTATCTTGTTCACTTTAATACTTTGCTTGTTAAATGGTTAATCTAGATTTATGTTGTGTAACACTTGGTACAACAAATACTTGGCACTTTCATAGCCCATACTGTATGGTTTAACCGACACCTGAGCTATGAAAGGAACTTGATTTGTTGTTAACATAAGTTATAATCATGAATGCCTGCCAACATTTACAAGTATTAGCTTTATTCGAATAAGATAATTAATGTAATCATGTTAACAATTTATAATCTGATTGGAACCTCCTTTATGTGTGGTTTCCAATTGAGTAATAAGAGTTTATATTATACTTGTTTGAAGTACCATTAGTGGATCCTCTAACCTTGACATTTGTTTTTATCATTGTTTAATCCTTACGTTAATCTTTTATCTCAAAGTTCTCATTAATTTCTTCATCTTCTGTTATTATTATTATTATCATTGTTATTATTATTATTATTTACATTCTGTTATATTATATAATATATATCTTTGATCTTTTCATAAAGTCAGTATATAGGCTGGAAACCTGTGACCCGATCTTTAGATCATTCTCAGGTATAACAACGCCACGTACTGAGTATTATTATTGTTGTTGTTGTTGTTGTTTGTTATTTATAATTTATACAATTAACCTCTCTGTGGTTCGACCCCGGTCTTGCCGGGTTATTTATTACTTCGACACTCCTGCACTTGGGAAGAGACATCAAGCTTTTGGTCGTGTCAAGTTTTTGGCGCCGTTGCCGGGGAGGTAAATTCTTGTATAAATTATAATATTTATTTATTTTCTCACTTTCACTTTTCATTTTTCTATTGTTTTTTTGTTTGTTTTTTTGTTTCTTTTTCTTCTA
This sequence comes from Populus tremula, assembly GCA_964019445.1. Classification (NCBI taxonomy): domain Eukaryota; kingdom Viridiplantae; phylum Streptophyta; class Magnoliopsida; order Malpighiales; family Salicaceae; genus Populus; species Populus tremula. Next base: position 5,503,027 of record CAXHTJ010000011.1, read on the forward strand.
TTTTCTTTTCTTGCTTTTATTCTCTTCTTACACGTGCATGAGAGTTTGGTCACGTACATTAAGTGGTAGACTTTGTAGGGTATCCTCATCATTTTCAGAAAATATGGCCGAAGAAGATAATCAATCACTTCATAATGAGAATAATGAGAATAACCGTATGAGAACACTTAGAGACCACATGAATCCCACAAGAACAAGTGCACCCTCATGCATAGTTTTCCCTCCTGATGCATCTCATTTTAATTTTAAGCCAGGCATTATTCAACTTTTACCATCTTTTCATGGCTTAGACTTAGAAAATCCATACTTGCATTTAAGGGAATTTGAGGAGGTCTGTAATACCTATAATGACTCAAATTGTAGCATGAACACCATTCGATTAAAGCTTTTTCCTTTTTCATTAAAAGATAAAGCTAAAACATGGCTACAAAATTTGAGACCAGGATCCATTCGTGCTTGGGATGATATGCAACAACAATTTTTAAAGAAGTTTTTTCCATCTCACAGAACAAACTCTTTCAAAAGACAAATCATCACTTTCACTCAAAAGCCAGGAGAAACATTTTACCAATGTTGGGATAGGTATCGAGATTTGCTTAATACTTGCCCACATCATGGTTTTGAAACATGGAGATTGGTTTCACATTTTTATGAGGTTTAACACCTAGAGATAGGCAAATGGTTGAATTGATGTGCAATGGAACTTTGAAGATAAAGACCCTAATGAAGCAATGGAGTACCTAGACTTGCTAGCTGAAAATGCTCAAAATTGGGACACCACAGGTACTTATGAGGCACCAGGTAAAACTCAACCTCATACATCTAGTGGGGTATGCACAACCTTAGGGAAGATCATGACCTCCAAGCCAAGTTTGCATCTTTAGCTAGAAAAGTCGAGGCACTAGAATTGAAAAAGAGTGGTCAATTAAAATCTGTTCAAGACATTGTGTGTCAAATCTGTGAAACAATGAGCATCAACCAATGATTGTCCAACTTTGCCTTCTTTCAAGGAATGCCTCCATGAACAAGCCCATGCTTTAAACAGTTTCCAAAGACCCAACCATAACCCATACTCACAAACATATAACCCTGGTTGGAGAAATCACCCAAATTTTAGTTGGAAGAGTGATAGCAACAATGCACAAACTTCACATCCACCGTTTCAAGCACACCATAATTTCCAAAATTCTCATGGATATGCACCTCCTTATGCTCCACCTCCTAGAAGAAATTTGAGGAAACATTGCATGCATTCATTGAAAAGCAGGAGACAATCAACACTCAACTTGCTCAAAGCATGACGATTTTAAAGATGCTCTTGCAAAATTAACATCTGCTCTCAGTTTCCAAGAGAAAGGTAAGTTTCCTTCTCAACCACAGCAAAATCCAAAGGGGCAATACAATGCAAATGCAAGTAGTTCTGGAAGCCAACACATGGATCAAGTCAAATCAGTCATCACTCTTCGTAGTGGTAAGGTTATTGAAAAACCTATTCTTGAACCTTGTGAGAAAGATGATGAGTCTATCTCTGAGGGTAAGGAAGGGGTTGAACCTGAACATTGCAAAGAAAAGGCTGATTCCCCGCCAGCACTTCCATTTCCTCATGCCATGACCAAACAAAGGAAAGTCAATCACAACTCTGAAATCTTTGAAATTTTCAAACAGGTAAGGATCAATATACCTTTGTTGGATGCTATTAAACAGGTTCCTTCCTATGCTAAATTTTTGAAAGATCTGTGCACTGTGAAGAGAAAACTGAATGTGAAAAAGAAAGCTTTTTAGCCGAACAAGTAAGTGCCATTCTTCAGAACAATAATGCTTTGAAATATAAAGACCCTGGTTGTCCTACAATTTCTTGCTTTATTGGAGAACATAAAATTGAAAGAGCCTTACTTGATCTTGGAGCTAGTGTGAATTTACTTCCATATTCAGTTTTTCAAGTCTCAATCTAGGTGAGTTAAAACCAACCTCTGTAACTCTTTTACTCGCCGATAGATCTGTAAAAGTGCCTAGAGGAATAATTGAAGATGTGTTGGTACAAGTTGATAAATTCATTTATCCTGTGGATTTTGTTGTCTTGGACACGCAACCTGTTGAAGCATGTAATTCAATTCCTGTCATTTTAGGACGTCCATTTCTTGCCACTTCTAATGCATTGATTAATTGTAGGAATGGACTGATGAAGCTATCATTTGGAAACATGACATTGGAGATGAATATTTTCAACATTTACAAGCAACCTGGAGATGATAATGATTTACAGGAAGTGGACTTTATTGAAAAATTAGTTCATGATCAATTTCAAACCACTTCTAGTGAAACTGAGATTGATGAATCTGATGATTTGCAAATGGTCTACTTTCAGGAATCAAAGGCATGCAATTGGAGACCACAAATTGAAGAATTGCCACCACGATCAATTGAGCCCATACCTTCAAGTGTTCAACCACCAAAACCTGAATTGAAGCCGTTACCATTTAATCTCAAATACTCATTTTTGGGAGAAAATGAAACTTTTCCGGTAATAATCTCTTCCAAACTTAATGCGCATCAAGAAGGTAAGTTATTACAGACTCTGAAAATGCACAAAAATGCATTAGGATGGACCATAGCTGACATAAAAGGAATTAGCCCTTTGATTTGCACACACAGGATTTATTTGGAGGAAAATGCTAAACCCTCTAGAGAAATGCAACGAAGGCTTAATCCTAATATGAAAGAAGTAGTGAAAAATGAAGTCATTAAGCTTCTAGATAATGGAATCATTTATCCTATTTCTGACAGCAAATGGGTAAGTCCTACCCAAGTTGTACCCAAAAAGTCTGGAGTCACTGTGATAACAAATGAGAAAAATGAGTTAATTCCAACTAGGACTGTTACGGGTTGGCGCATGTGCATTGACTATAGGAAACTTAATTCAATGACTAGAAAAGATCATTTCCCTTTACCTTTCATGGACCAAATCCTAGAAAGAGTTGCAGGTCATGAATTTTATTGTTTCCTAGATGGTTATTCAGGTTACAATCAAATTGAAATTGCATTGGAAGATCAAGAGAAGACTACTTTCACATGTCCATTTGGTACTTTTGCATATCGAAGGATGCCTTTTGGATTATGTAATGCACCAGCCACGTTTCAAAGATGCATGCTTAGCATATTCAGTGATATGGTTGAACGTTTTCTTGAAATTTTTATGGATGATTTTTCTGTTTTTGGTGATTCATTTGATGATTGTTTGACTAACTTAGAAAAGGTTTTGAGCAGGTGTGAAGAGAAGAATCTTGTACTGAATTGGGAAAAATGTCACTTTATGGTAACAAACGGCATTGTACTTGGTCACATTGTTTCATCGAAAGGAATTGAGGTTGACAAATCTAAAAGTTAATTGCCAACTTACCAACACCAAAATCTGTCTGAATTAGATCATTCTTAGGACATGCTGGTTTTTACAGAAGGTTCATCAAAGATTTTAGTGTAATATCTAAGCCCTTGAGTAACCTTCTAACAAAGGATAATATTTTTGAATGGACTGAACATTGTGAGGAAGCCTTTGTTAAACTTAAAAACTTGCTTACTTCTGCTCCTGTCATTCAACCTCCTGATTGGTCATTACCTTTTTTAAAATGTGTGACGCTAGTGATTATGCCGTGGGTGCTGTCTTGGGACAAAGGAAAAGATAAGAAACCTTATGTGATTTACTATGCAAGTAAAACTTTAAATAGTGCTCAAATGAATTACACTACCACTGAAAAAGAATTACTTGCAGTAGTATTTGCATGTGACAAGTTCAGATCTTATCTTGTTGGCTCACCTGTTATTGTTTTTAGTGATCATGCAGCATTGAAATATCTTCTCTCTAAGAAAGATTCTAAGGCTAGATTGGTGCGGTGGATTTTGTTACTTCAAGAATTTGATATCACAATCAAAGACAAGAAAGGCACCGAAAATGTTGTCGCGGATCATTTGTCAAGATTGACAACCGATTCGAGATCTGACATTACACCAATCGATGACTACTTTCCTGATGAATCTTTATTTTCTGTCTCTACGATGCCTTGGTTTGCTAATATTGTTAATTTTCTTGTTTCAGGACAATTGCCAGCTCATTGGAGTACCCAAGACAAAAGAAAGTTCTTGAACGAAGTGAAGAACTTTTATTGGGATGACCCTTATTTATTCAAATATTGTCCTGATCAAATATTTCGAAGATGCATTCCTGACAATGAGGTGTGAAAGATTACGGTTGTTAATGAATCATGGAATTCCTGAAGATATTCGCTGGCTAATTGAAGCAAAGGTCCGATTATCAGGTGAGTCCTCCAATTCTTTCATTTCACACATGCCTGGAACAGGTAAAAGCACTTTTGCAAAGAAACGTCGTGCAAAACGACTGAAAGTCTGTCACAGATGTGCCAGATGGACTTGTAATGCAACATGTCGTTCTTTAGGAATGGTATCTGTAAACCGTGAAGATAAGATACAATTCATTAAGGATGGCCTGAGTAAGGGGTCTTTAGATAATATTTTGTTGACCCTTGAGACGCATCCTAGTGGAGATGTGCATCGTGTAATTCATGATTTATGGCCACAATTCCATAAAGAACATGATCGACTTAGTCTTGGGAATCTGACTAAAAAAGACCCTGTTTGCCAGTTTTTAAGAAAACTGGATGGGAAGCCTATCCCCGACCCATAGAGGGCGTTTAAGCCGTTCTTGGACGTAAAACCAAGGGAAGATGTGAGCCACAATCACAACTACCTGTACATACATGCTTTTTCAAAATAAATAATTAATAAAGAGAGAGAGAGAGAGAGAGTTTGTGAGACTACAGCTGGCCTACATATAGGTGGTATGATTGCATTTTCACTTTTTCATCTATAAATTCTTCTCTTCCTTCCCTTCATTTCTACTCATCCCATATATTCATCAAATATAGAAGTGTGTAGAAATGGCAGGTTCCTCAAGTCATCATATAAGAAATATTTGTGTTTTCGGTGGATCCAGTTCTGGGAAAGAAAAAGAGTTTTTAGAATCAGCAAATCATCTTGGTCGGGTACTAGCTGAGAGAAAGATTCATTTAGTGTATGGGGGAGGCAGCCTTGGGTTAATGGGAGGTGTGTCAATGGCTGCATTTTTAGGAGGCAGTCAAGTTTTGGGGGTTGTCCCCAAAGCTTTAGCAAATGGGGACATCATTGGAAAAACAATTGGAGAAGAACTACAGGTCCCAACAATGTCTGACCGACTGAATACCATGTTTAACCATGCTGATGCCTTCATTGCCTTACCAGGTGGTCTGGGCACATTGGAAGAGATCTTTCATATTTCATCTTGGGCCCAACTGCACATTCACCATAAACCATAGGTTTGTTAAATGTTAATGGTTTTTATGATAAGTTGCTGTCTTTCCTTGATCAAGCTGTGGAACAGGAATTTCTAACATCTTCGGCACGACGAATCATAATCTCTGCTGCTACTGCTGAACAATTGATTGACCAACTACAATCTTTCATCCCTGTCATTGATCCCTGCATGAGTCGTCTAGATTGGTCAACTAAGGAAAGCCGTAAAAAGCTTAGATTAGATTTGAGCCTTCATCTGTGAAACCTTGTGTCTTTTGGTTTTATTAATAGCATATTATTTTGTTTTGTTACTTCTTATGTTTGTTTAAGTGTGTTTCAGGTTTGTCATTGTTCGCTGTTTCAGGTGATGTCTTCTATACTCTATCTTTCTACCTTCGAACATTGAGGACAATGTCTCGTTTTGGTTGGGGGGAGAGGGTAGTAGTTTAAAAAAAAAAAAAAAAATACTAACTTGCTAACTGTTTTTGCTATTATTAAAACCATTTGACAAAATTGTTATTAGGATGGCAGAGTATGGAATCAATTTTATTGACTCTAGAGACGCATCTTAGTAAGTTTCATTACCAAGGTCTATCATAATACTTCTTGAAATATTCAGGTTTACAAACTCTCACATTGTTATCACTTGATTCTGCTCCTATACTCATTTAACAAGTATTATTAAACCTTCATTTTCACACACACACTTTAACATATGATTGTGGGTTGCACATTGGATTATTACATTAATTATGTTCTTTTGTTGAAGGTAACAACTAAGGGAAAAGGATAGTATATAATTTGCAAAAAAAAAAAAAAAAAAAAAAAAAGAAAAAAGAAAAAAAAAGAAAGATAGTATTGATGATAATAAAACGTGGATAAGTTTGGTTTCGTAGCCTCCCTAACCTAAGCAATTAAGCCCGAAGGGGTGTTTTAACACCTAATACCCTAAAGTCAACTGACTTGGGAGCTATTGGCCCAAAGCTTGTTACATGGGTTAAGGAGAAAAGCTTAAGGGAATCAAACATTGCACTATCTACGTATCAGTATCTGCAACCCGAGTTGTTAAGCTCGTAGGGGTGTCTCAACACCTAATGCCCTAAGACCAACTGGTCTGGGAGTCATTAGCCTAAAACTCGTTACATGGGTTAAAGATACATTGTGTTTTAAGTTGTATGTGTATATAAATAAAAAGAAAATAAAAAAAAAAAAAAAAGAGAAAAAAAAAAAAAAAAAAAAAAAGAAAAAAAAAATCCCAACCCAAGGAAGTTCACCTTAAACATTTGAACATAATATTGTTTTCTTCCAACAAAAGCCCCATCATCTATGTTTTCATTGAGCACACAAAAAGAAGGTTTATTAATATCTTGTTTACGAAGTATGAAGCAGGAATATAAATTTAATGAGAGTTTGTTTATCTGGATAGATTAATGGAAGTTGAATGATGAATGCCTTGCTTTGTGGAACTTGCAAATTGTTTCTCTATTTTAACGCTTTAGATTACTAGGGACTAGTAATAAGCTGGTTGGGGGGTGTGATTAGTACTTAAAAGTGCATGTTTATCAAGGTTTTATATCATCATTTTGCACTTGAAGTATCAATAACTCCTTAACTAAAGCATGTTTTATAATAACAAGTTTGATATTATAAGATACCTTAATTTATGGTAAATGCTCATTTTAAATGCAGGACTATCACATAAATAAAAGGATTGATTGATGAGTTTAAGCATTGAAAGTTAAAGGACAAAGAGATGGCCAAACTTAGAAAAGAGATGTCGGTGCAGTCCAAACCGGAACATTGCTCGGTAATTGGATCATATCTGGAGCTCTAGATTTCGGATTTAGGTCCACTTTATATGGATGGAAAGGTAAGACAAAAGCCTACAACTTTCATGAGGAGCCCAAGATTTGAAAAGGTCGTTTTGAAGTCCAAATTGAAGGAACAACGAAGAAGTCCGAAGCTGTCCTGCAGCCCAAACACTATTTAGTGTTCAGCCCATATCTTGAGTTCTAGAAGTCCAAATGACCTCATCTTTTTTTTGTTGGAAAGCTGAGACAATTTCCTAGAACATTCTTGAGGATTCTGGGCAAATTATGATGTTAGCAATGACGTCTTGATCAGACAAGAAGATAAGGATTGTTATCTAGTCAAGATGTGGCCACCCACTCATCAATTAGTCAACAAATCAATAGTTCCAAATTTTGGCCTATAAAAGGAGGCACTTACCATGTATTGAGGCATCTTGGTGTTCAGATCAAGATCATGCTCTTGCTTTCTCTCTTTGTATTGCTTATGTCTTGCTTTCATTAATATCAAGTTTATGCACTTCATTTCCTTTCCTTTGTCTAGTTAACTTCTTTCTCATTTATGTTCTTGTCTTGCTCATTTATGTTTCTTTCTTTTATTATGTCTAGCTAAGTTAATTATGTCAAGGTGAAAAGGGTACACTAATGGTGTAAGAACAAGTATAATATAAACTTAACATGGACCTTAACGTTGGATACTAACATGTTTTATATTTGTTATCTTGTTCACTTTAATACTTTGCTTGTTAAATGGTTAATCTAGATTTATGTTGTGTAACACTTGGTACAACAAATACTTGGCACTTTCATAGCCCATACTGTATGGTTTAACCGACACCTGAGCTATGAAAGGAACTTGATTTGTTGTTAACATAAGTTATAATCATGAATGCCTGCCAACATTTACAAGTATTAGCTTTATTCGAATAAGATAATTAATGTAATCATGTTAACAATTTATAATCTGATTGGAACCTCCTTTATGTGTGGTTTCCAATTGAGTAATAAGAGTTTATATTATACTTGTTTGAAGTACCATTAGTGGATCCTCTAACCTTGACATTTGTTTTTATCATTGTTTAATCCTTACGTTAATCTTTTATCTCAAAGTTCTCAATAATTTCTTCATCTTCTGTTATTATTATTATTATCATTGTTATTATTATTATTATTTACATTCTGTTTATATTATATAATATATATCTTTGATCTTTTCATAAAGTCAGTATATAGGCTGGAAACCTGTGACCCGATCTTTAGATCATTCTCAGGTATAACAACGCCACGTACTGAGTATTATTATTGTTGTTGTTGTTGTTGTCTTGTTATTTATAATTTATACAATTAACCTCTCTGTGGTTCGACCCCGGTCTTGCCGGGTTATTTATTACTTCGACACTCCTGCACTTGGGAAGAGACATCAAGCTTTTGGTCGTGTCATCTGGTCTTGTACATATCATGACAAACATTAAACTTCCCACTACTGATGCATACGGTACTCGAGACATCTCCATCCTCTCTGCTTCATTGCTAGGAGACATACTTGAGGATAATTTGAAGTTAATAGGAAGTGGGGTGGAAATTGGCTTACAATCTTGCATGTTAAAGCATCGCAAGATCT